>JAGXCT010035571.1:0-82021 GCA_022495035.1 Philopotamus ludificatus | reverse complement strand
CTAATATCACTAGATGCCGCCACATCTTTAAAGAGCTAGAGTGTGATTAGGGTTAAAATAGCGATAATTTTCATGTTAATAAAACTTGTAAGCCTATATAATAAACACACATGGATTTAATAAAAAATATTAAATTTGACCCACTTGAGAAAGAGGTTCGCCATCCCTGCCCTAAACTGTCGACCAATAAACGAGGGGTTCTTCCCATTATACAAAGATTAGAATTATAAGACACGGTTAATAATCACGAGTGATTCGTTATAAGCAAATAACATCTAGAGAAGACGAGAATCAATATTAAGGCAAACCCTCTCCTACTCGCCTGGACAGGGTCAGGAGGGTAAAATCCGATAGCAACAGTGGTTGAAGACACACGTCCAATGCCATAAATGGTCAAAAGAGGAAAAACTCTTTAAAAAAAAGCGTATACCAAGACGGGTTGGGTCCCGGGGTATAAACACACTTTATATTTCATTACATTTATTAACAGAATAAAATGGAACTAAAGGGGAGGATTTAAAGGGATGCTTTAATGATGGGACATCAGGACCCCAATCGTTAGGGGCATAGAGCCCAGAGACTACTCATTATTTTAAAGGATTTAGTAGTGTTTAATTTGTTTTGTAAATATAAATAAAAATATAAATCTGAAGAGGGTCTAGTAATTAGTAGATCCAGTTATGGCTTTTGGGTACCAATAAAAAAATATTACATACGTTATATTTTATAATTCATCTTCATCCTTAGACAACCGAACCCCCCCCCCCCTGAAATGTAATTAGCATCAGGCCCCAAAAACTCACCATCCGTCGCCGTATATTAGATTAAGTCATAAATAATTTTAATTGCATAATATAATAATTTAATAATTGAATCGATTTTGTATAATACTTTTATTTTGCTTTAAAAAATTTACAAAATTTTAATAATATAAAATATGCATTTTCTACAAAATCAAATGGAAATCGTTTTTAATAATATTTATTTATTTGAACTCTTGTTCTCAAAGTGTGTGACACTCGGATGTACGAGCTTTCAAAAATTTTGAATCAGCAATCGATCGAATTATTGAAACTTTAAAAGATATTCATTAATCAGTTGATGATGGTATTCAAATTCCAGAAAAGAGAAATGCAAAATATAGTCGAAAAACGATGACGATGTCGTTTATTTTTCGAATCGAGTAGAAAATATAGACCAGCGGGGCATATACAGCTCTGCCCCAAAAAGAGCTTTACGCAACAATCGAAAAACGACCTTCTGTAGACTCGTTCGCGTATTTCAGCTAATTATTATTATTTTATTAAGATAAATGTGTGTGGGGCAGTGCCCCGGTTGCCCTATAAGGACGAGTTGCCCCTGATAAATAGTAATATCAAACGATCGAAATTATACATTGGTTACAGATTTCAAAACCCATAACAATGTAAAGAGATATATAGAGAAAAAGTATTTCCATTGATTATTAGATTTTTTAAAATTTGTTATTATTGAATAAGTGGTATAAGGGCATCTGTAGCTAAAAAATAATCGATTATTTTTTGCATAATAAACGTTAACATAATGGCTATTAAAAAAATATCCTGAATTTATTTTGCCGAATTTTTCAGGTTTTTTTTTATGAAATTATCAGTTTTTAATTCCGAATGACATCCAATGCAGTATAATATTTTTGGATCATATCCTTTTCACTTATTGATCATTATGTATATGTGTGTGTGTGCGTAATAAACACACGCACACACATGCAGTTTGATTGGGTTTATAGTGTCAGTGCCTGACCGCTAGGTGTCCATTTTATTGGGACACACTGTTCCGAGCATAGTGTGCGGCTGAGCGCCGTACTGAACGCACGTCTCGTGTGAAACAATCAGCCGAGTATCGCGAATTTTGACGTTTCGCGAACAACGAAACTGTGAACAAAAATCAGACGATCAATTAAAACTGAATAATTGATCCGAAATTAACCATAAAAAAATTAAGATTGAATTTCGTAAGTATAGCGGCGAAAAAAAAATATATATATTTCAATATAATATATACCTACATTAATATATCGATTGATTTCGATTTTTAGCAATTAGCCGATCCGCGTCCATTAACCGATTCGCGTATGATTATTGTATTTTTGTGAACTGTGATCGGTATAATAATAAATTCGTCGAAATAATAAGATTTGCGGTTTTTCGCGCGTAAAATCAAACGTGTTGTTGTTTTGGTTGATTTGGTCAGTCAGTGGTTGCCGAATTGTGGTGGATTCCTGAAAGATAAACGAGAGCCGTTGCGACGGACGAGCTGCTGCAGCCGCAGAGACGACGGTACGTACATTGCATCTTATTCGTAATGCTGAAAAAATGATTTTTTCAGCAAAATCCGCCCGTATAAAATATATATATCACGATGTTTACGTTATTTAAATTATGATTATACTATGGCTATCCGAAAAATTTTACTTTTGATTCATCCAGCTCGGATTTTATGGTGTGATTCATGAAATTTTTCAAAAATTTCAATCAATCATATTATTGAGATAATGCATAATCGAAATGTACCGATGAATCTGGCTGTGTAAGATTTATCTGCCGTTGTAAACACGGCGTGTAATGGCAGTGTCCTACACAATGTTCAGTAACGGAAAATCATTTTTCCTTAATGATCGTTATCTAGATCTCGGGCAATATTCTCACGCCGCATAGAAACTGCATTAGGTAACATATCCGATGCATAAATTAATTAAAATCACATTTAAATGAATAATAAAAATATATAATTAGACTGCGGTTAGATAAAAATATATTTATCAAGGATGCGGTCAATCTATCGATTAAATCATGGCGAAAAAGGTCCTCGTTGAGTCGAGATGACCTGTCGATGATAAATCTGCATTGTTTTATATATATTTATTTATTTTTATATTTATACCCACACCGTGATTTCTCCACTTCATTACGGAGGCATGTATGCATTCAGTTCCTGCTTATCCACATGTCGGTCTCATTGTTCGCCTCCGCCATATTTGTACAGGTCGGTGGGTAGGTATACCACCGATGCAACTTTTACTACGGCCACGAGGATACCTCGCCTTCCGCAGACACCTGGTGGCGTACCAGATAACTTATGGGCCATCGTGTACAGGGCGCCCTCGTGACTATTATACTCGGAAAGCGTTAATTATGCAATCGTCCATCAGCCGGAATTGCAGCTCGGCTTAGCTCAGAGACAGGGTGTTGGAAAATCCACTTTGTTCTCTGTTCAACGAATCGTGAATTTGCGAGATAATCTAATCTTGCGTTGAATAGAGAACAAAAATTAAGCAGATTCCATTAAAAAACCATTGTTTTGCTATGGTATCTGAAATAAAGACAGATATCCAAAAGGCCGACACGGTCAAAAGTCAACGTTCTCATATCTTTATCAATATTTTTATTCGAATAATAATAATAAAAATAATATTAGCCATAATTAAAACCATAGTTGTTGTATTGCGTATCCCAGATTTTTGATAAATCCTACATGTCTAAATTAAGATATTATAAATAATCATTGTCTGCAATTGCGAGAAAAAATTAAAACGAAAATATTCGCTGCTGTTGCCAAGCGCACGATGTTTATTCTCGCTCGCATCCGGTACGATTTGCCGATTGCGAGTAAAACGCCGAGAGTGTTGGCATTTACGCGTCATATTAATTAGTTATAATATAAACCATTTTTTTAACAATATTATATTTATCCCTATAGCCTATCTCCTTGAATAGATAGAGAATAGAAGAACCAGAAAATCTGCGGTCAGTAACGTTAATCGTGACGTTCAAGATTTTATTTACACGGTTTTGTATTATTACATTTTTACATGAAAATGATTCGTAAAAATAGGATATATCAAGATTTTGAATAAAAAATTGTATTCATATAAACAGTATCGTCCGTGTAAATTGAGAACCGGCGCGCCGCACCGGTGCGATCCGGCACGATTGTACTCTCGTCCAGAAATCATGATTTAAGAGTCATTCCGTATCTATTTTTTGCAAATTAATGCGATTATTGAATCAGTGACGCTAAATATTTTTTATTGCTTTATTAAACATAATGAAAATCGTGCAAATATTTATTATTTCATTTAAATTTTGGCTATGCAAGCGTGCAAAACTGCAATTTCGTTTATTATTAAAATTATTTTAGAAGAAAAATGATGAAATAGTTAACAAAATATACTTTTGTCGAGAACAGATGATTTATCTGTCGGCCTTTTGTGAGTTTTTACAATTAAGTATTTTATTTTCTATCTGATCTAATATTACATAACATATACATCCAACTCTCGTTTTACACGGTGGATACGTTCCAGCAAAATCCGTGTAAAGAAGTTGATAGTTTATATAGAAGCTAATAAAGTATTTTATTTGTTATTATTAATATCATTTGAATCGTATTAGGAAAATAATTTGATTTTCTACGTCATTTTTAATATCGTGATTTACGTGTTAGAACAAATAAATCGTGTTATTTTGAAACCGTGTAAAACGAGAGTTGGGTGTATAATTTAAAACAATTATTTTATCATGTCTGAGGGTGAATGCTCCTGTTAAGTGATATATAAATAATTTATATATTTTTCTTAAATATTCTGAGGCTCTATTAAAATCTGTTTTAAACGCAGATAATAAAATTGAATTTAATTATAATATTATTAATTAAGATTCATGATACTTTTATCAATCAAGATCTTTTGTCTAGAATAATTTTACTATATTTTTATCTATTATTTCATTTTATTAGTCCCACTAACGATTCTATGAATTTAACAAAATAAAATATTACTAAAAAATCGTTGGGAACATTTGAATAATTTTCGATAGCCTATAATAAATTAGGCATCTTATATGGTAATCAATGTCAAGATACGTCAAGCACAAGTGTAGTAACACAAAAATGACAATTGGGATTAAAAATTCCGCATATTTTATCAAAAATTTGTACATGACATTTTCTTTAATAATAAATTGTCAAATCCACGTCATAAATTATGGAATGTTTTCTCTATTTGACAATAAATGACAATGCGAGTGAGGCAACTATATTTACTATCGCTTACATCGTATTGAATTTCAAAATAATTTACTGATTACAAATCATTATTATAATTAATTGATAATTTATTCGATTTTTGAATGTTTTATTGGTAATTGTAACGTATTTAAATGAATTGTTGTAGAACACCCTGTGTGCAATTCAGCTACGGGCATGTAATATAATAACAACGTTGAGCACTATATAAATATTGGGTTTGAATATTGTGGTATCGTTCTCTGAAATTAAATTATGATATACGCCGGACATAAATTTCACTATTCAATATCTGAATTAAAATTGGCGGGTCGTAAACGCGAATCGAATTAATTCCGCGAATAATTTTCGAAAAAAATGCGAATCTGCTCGCCGTGAGATAGGGCCTCATATGCCAAAGTCCTTAGATAATGACCGAAGTTATGTTGACGTATGCACGTTTTATCTCTGTATAAAATATGTTATGAATGGAATAAAAATTAAAGAGATATCGACGGTCGAGCGAGCGCCAAACCTCCGAATTTATTTTATTTAAATATTTTTTTTATACGAATTTGCGGCTAATCGCGCGTCGCCGTGTTGCACAATATTTGCATTATCCCACGACTTCAGGTTTTTCCGAACGGCCGATATAATATATTGCACATGCAATAAATATCAATTTAATTTCGTGTTAAATATTTTTTTTATTACGCCCTGCATACCACTCCCCGAAAGGAATCTAACATTGAACAAAAATATATTCATACACGTGTCATAAAATGCGTGTATGCATATATTACACGATAGACAATGGATTTTTTTTTACCATCGAGAGCAGTGCATGATACTATAATTTATAGCGCGGCAGATAAGGGGGCAATATATATTTTTATAATTATATTTAACATCACTTTCAATTTCGCGATTGCGTAACAATTTACGTGGATTGTAGAATCGATTGGGCCGTTGAGATTTTTTCGAAAAAATTCGGAAAAGACGCGAGGACCGATAGCATCGGCCGAAGCGGATCGGCTCTGCCAGATTGTCATTCGGAATGCGATCAACAATTTTTATGGACACTTTGTATTTAAATCAACACCGTTCATGAATTATTAACGAAGTCACTACGGGCATAGAAACTCCTAAAAAAAATAAACAACGTACAACGCGCGTTTAGAAAATCACAAGACCGGTGAGTGGCGTCGGATAAATTTTCTAGGTACGCGCTAAAAGATTTAGCGAAAGCAGATGCTGTGGGCGTCATAGGGCTCACGATTTGCTAATGCTCATAATTTAATTTACTGAAAAAATCATTCGAAAATTGCATGCATTCTAATGCCAATTCGTCTGAATTAATCATTGCATAACTCTGAAACTAGTTTAGTATAATACGGGATTTCTCTTAAAACACACTAGAGCTAATTTAAAGGCAAAACAAAATTTTAATAAATTTCGTTTAACGTTTTTCATCAAAATAAATGGACCAGTTTCGTGTAAACATGTGAAAGTTCAAGTAAAATCTCAGGTGTTTCAAAAAAAATTATTAAGAATTATTTTTATTGTTCTTTTTTAAATAATATATAATAGTTTACAGAAGACAATAATCTAACTTCGATTAGCAATGATTGAGTTTGTAGAATGTAATATGATCTATGATATGATGATTTTACGAACCGGTACGGCGTACCGATGCGTTCCCTACAATTCTATTAAAAGAAAAAAAAAATCTTTCGTTTAGTATCTATTAATTATTTTTTTCAGGGCTTTGAAGCGATGTTTTTTCGTTTCGTTTTAAATAAAAAAATTATATGGGTTCGGTTCCGGTTTTCATTTAGATTTTTTTCGATTTTCTGTTCCGCTCCGAGTAATTGTTTATTAATTTTTTAATTCTTTTATTTATATTTTTATTTTGCTACGTACTGAATCGAAATATTTATATTCTCTATATCAAATTAATTCTCAAATATTTAAAATATTAATATATTCGTTTTATTAATAAATGCAATCATAATTCCCAAATTGGTATTAGAAATTATATATAATAAATAAAAATGCATTAATTTTTTTTCACGAAACGGTACGGTATAGTACGTGAAGATTAAAAAACGGTGCTGCGTGCCGGTATGCTTATCTTCTTTTTAAAAAAAATAAGAATTTTGTATAAACTTAATTATTGTACTATATTTAATAATTAATACATTTTAAAAACTTTCGTAGGTTTCATTATCCAACCCTTTAACTGCGTTATTCTTGATATTATATAAGAAAACGATTTATAGTTAAAGGGTTAAAGACACCACATAAATTCTTCACAAGATATTTTTATTTTTACAATATAATATTATTATTATAACATATTTTTTAATTATTTATTATATTTTGACACTAAGGTATTCCTGAAATATTTAAATATAATTCAAATCGATTTTAACCAGTGGCGGCTCGTGTGTAAAATATTTTGAGGGTGGTTTGGAATATTAAAAATAAAAAGTATATTTCGCTTATATTCACCACATATTTTATTTATAATAAAAAAATAATGTGAGGTAAAAATACTAAGTAATATTAGCAAATAAGTGACTAAAAAAACTGTGAGTCAGTGTGACTGCACCGGATCGCAGCGCGACACGGCGCTTAGCAGCGAGACTCCCCCCCTGTGCTTTGCTATCGACCCATCCATCCAATACACGACGCCTCTAGCGCTGACAAACAGGCAGTGCTATCGCTCTACATCACCTAGACACTGGAATGATTAATAAATATAAATTATGTTTATATATACATACAATATAATCGATAGACACATATATACTATTAAATAAAAATATATTTTTCTTCAATTTTTTTGGGGGTGCTGCAGCTCTGCAGTGCATATAGATGAGCCGTCTCTGGTTTCTACAAGCAATAAATAATTTTCCCTATTCAACTTGTATATTTTGTAAATTTTGCAATATTTATTCGCTATATGCATCACAATAAATTTAATAGAAATATATATAAAGCGATTCAACACCGACCTTGACAGTGAAATAACAAGTATTTATGTGTTGAGTGTACAAGATAACCCAGTGAATCTTATCACAAATATTTCACGTATTTATTTATCAGGATGACTACTCGATTTTTATTCCGGCGTAAAACGGCTTTTTTGGTGTTGCAATAAATAGTGATCGCGATGCGCTTGTGATCGATTTATTTTCGTCATTGGCCAAAATTCTCAAAACTCTTAGATAATATTAGGTTTTTTTGCAGCAGATAACATCGAGAGGATTACGATTGTTTCATAATCAAATACGTATTCTTCCAAAAAGTGTATGCGATATCGTTTTTTTATAAATGAATGAGTGGACGAATACGATAATACGTTTTTATCGATTTGATTGATTAAAATTTCACAACGTGTGCGTAAATTTTGCTCTTATATAACGAATTATCTCGGGGAAATTTTGCTGCGTAATGAAAATGGACGAATTTCGGATTGTATTTTAAATGAAAAATAGCTATATTTGACATCGAATATATTTACATATTCGGCCAAGTTGTTGAGGAGAGTAATAGCCCTGGGTACCGGGGAGTTTCTGAGTGCACCTGTCCTCACATTTGGCGGAAGAAAAAGCACACGCGAACGAGCTCGATGGTAGTGAGGTGACGCCCATAAGAGCAACTCGCACAGTACAAGGGGGTTATGTACTGCGCCAACCAACAGCTTGAAGAAGTGCTTTACCAAGTTTGCCGAGGGCTACATACCCCAGGCAGCCCTGTACCCGTGCGCTGGGGTATAAACTTGGGTAGAATCCAAACTCCCTCAAGTAGAGATACCTAAGAAATTTCTTCTGTATCTTCTCTACTCTGAGGGAATTCGAGGCGTCATAAGGCGCCCATATAATAGAACCTGATTCGAGCAAGCTCTGAACCAATGCATCGTATAGCACTGTTAAGGGGGCGCGACAGTAGTACCAAAAAGGTAACCCACCGCTGCCACCAAAATGTTAGGGGACGCGACAGTAGTACCAAAAAGGTAACCCACCGCTGCCTCCAAAGTTAAGGCACCCGAGCTCGCGTATGAAAAGGTACACGACCGCTGGCGCCAAAACGTTCGATCGTCCGGTAGTTGACGATCGCGCTTCGAAGATCGAGAAAAAAGTGAAACACGCTTTGTTTGTTGATGATGTTTATTGAGAATTGCAGATGTCGTCAGTTCAATGATAAGGATCCCAGAGACGTATCTCCGGTACGAGATGATGATAAAGATCCCAGAGACGTATATCTGGTACGAGAGAAATCACGGAGATGTGACTGCCATGACGGCGTGAGCGAATGTGATGGATCTCTCAAAGATTCCTTTGGACGTTGAAGCAGAGGTTTCCAAAGATTCCTTTGGTACTGGATGAGATCATCTCGATATGAGAGTAAGACTTGATCTGAGGCTCCCAAAGATTCCTTTGGTACTGAAGAGCTTATCTCGATATGAGAGTAAGACTTGATCTGAGGTTCCCAAAGATTCCTTTGGTACTGCAGAGCTTATCTTTAAATGGAGTGGGAAGTGTACTGAGAGCTACTTTACGTAATAAGGATAGGGGCGCACTCGAGAATATCGAGAGCCCAGAAATGATACGGACGGACTATGCCTGTTTATAACAGCACTCGTATGACTAAGGTGCTACGTATGTGATGAGAATTTCTCAAGACGAAGTCCAACATTCTTGACGATCTCATACACACGTCCGATACATGTAAACTAAATTTTAACTTAGAAACAAACAAAATACCTAGATCATTAACATACGATTGCTTAGGAAGAGTTACGTTCTTAAGACTGTAATTAAAGATGATGGGCTCTTTTGATCTAGAAAGGGTCATTGTTTGACACTTGCCAATACTTAATGGAAGGCAATTATTGACCAATCGCGCAAAGAATCCATGTCCAACTGCAACGAAAGAGCATCTTTCACTCAAGCAATAGATCGAAATATTTTTAAGTCGTCTGCGAAAAGTGAAAATTTACATTGAAGGACCTAAATTTGATCCCTGCGGAATACTGTATTGTAAGCATACGACGTTTGGGAGTCGTATGTCGCATACTGTTTCCTCTCTGTAAGTAAGAGAAGAAACGTACGAGATTATCCGATAACCCAAAACTATCTAGTTTCAAAATGAGGCATGATCGACTTTATCAAAGCTTTAAGTCGTTATAGATAACGTCGACTTGGACCCCCTTATCCTTAGACCCAAAGTTTGAAAAACCAAGAAGGCCCATGTTGCTCATCGATAATTCTACATTCAATATGGTTAAATATGTATTTGTATAACATATCGTCGTTTGGTTAAAATTCGTTGAAGATGATTTGTTATCGATGGGACTTGGTGTGATTTGATTTTTCCTTGTCAGTCGACGCCTATGCCACACACACGCAGACTGAAATAACTCCGAGTCCTGAGAACGAGGCTGGTGGTATCCAGGGGGCCGGTGGGCGACGACATTTATTATTGCACCCGTCAACTGCAGTCGGGTTTGAGTGATGGCTGCAGTGCACTCGGCACTAAGTCCATGCACTGACATTGATGGAGAGCGATAGGCTGCACTTAGCGTCTTTTGCCCGTCCGGGGGTCTGACTTTCATACATATTTTTATTATGCGATACGCATTGGGGATATGTGAAAGTTTCATTGGCTTTTTTTCATCGCCGACGAGTCCTGTAACTCGTTTTTATATTTTTTTATTAATCACCGCAAAGCGTATGCCGACGAATCGCCGCATTTTTTAAACGACGATATATCGCCGTCCATACCATCGCATTTTTTCAGCCGATCGGCGTCGGAATCAACATTATTTCAATATCGGATAACGTCTTCATTAGCTTGTAAATCACGTTCGCAAGGTGTAATACTTAAATGGTCATTGATTCTGCGATTAGTCATCATTGTCGAATAGTCATTTATTGCGGCAATGAATAAATTTCTCATCTGACTAATTTGCAATTCTCGGAAATAAATTGTCAACCGTGTCGCTCAATCGAGCGAATCATCGAAGAGAAAAAAAAATACGCGAGTCCCTGCACTTTTGATTCGGTCCGGTTCGGTTGCACACGTGCAGGTCACAATGCAGACCTCAGCATGTGCCACATTTACATTCTTCGAAAGAGGTAATGGTGGATGCGAAATCCTCGGAAATAAAAAAAAAATGCGCAATCAGCTCGACACGGTGGAAAGTTGACCGAGTACAGGTGTTCGGTTCGATTCGGAAGAAACGCCGAATTGTCGCTCGTGCAAAAATCAGAATTTGCAGCAAAAGCTTCCTCCGATGACGATTTCGCCATTATGTGAAACGATCGACTGATTCACGGCCGCGTGCTCAAGTCATTGACTCACTGTTGTGTCTAATCAGACGCTGATAACGACGGATGACGCATCTGGATTATGCAAAGAAAAAATATTTAACGTAATCCATTTTAACCATAGAAATTTATGAAATAATCCTGATAAATGCAAAATTTATATGGAAAGCTTAAAAGCTCTATATTATACTTGTACTAAAACCTCATAAAAAAATAATTGACTCAATTATTTTCAAGTACTTATCGCTTTAAGCTCTGCAAAATCAATCAAGAAAAGTCCGTTAAGCTCCATATTTGATGCACGTTTGTTTATTTAATAGCCGGCAATGCAAGATTGTTTAGTCTGGATGTTCGATTGAACATTTTTGTGGTCTTATAAAAATGTTAAATATACCGAAAGTGATTTTAAACATTTATCACAGTTATTGAAATGATGATAAATAATTTAAACAGTGTGTATAATTCAATTTTTACATTGTTATGAATATTTCTGAAAATGTATGTATCTGTATGAATTTTATATAAATATAGTGTTTATATTTCATGTCTTAGTGATTAATCAATATTTCCAGAAAGATATATTTTCTATAGAAACAGTTTCTCTTCGTCGCTCTTGTCTATTATAATCAGATTTTTCTATGGGATTTATTATTATCATAGTAATACCAACAAAATATTTCTCTGGATGTTAAAATTTAATAATTTAATTTATTAATGAAGCAATAACAGGCCTCGTTGAAATTATGCAGATTTTTTTAATTATGTGGACGATATACAAACAATTATTATAATTATATTTGGATAGGTTTTACATACATTAATACAGTGGTGGATTTCCTCTTAGTCGCATAAGGCGCCTGGGGCCTCGTTAATTCAGGGGGCCTCAAACTTCAGCACTCAAAACGATTTTAATTATTTAAATATTTTTTTCATAACAAAAATTATTAATAATTTAGCAGTATTCCCTAAATTATTTATATCGGTTGATTACCCTAACAGTCATATTACGAACCCTTCATGATCCATGGATTCAGGAGCGCAACTACCTTAACCCTTTTCACTCTGTGGGTCAAACGTATTGGCAAAAAAGATTTTTGGCACAAAAATTTAATCACGTTTTATTCTTTTTTTTTATTTAAAAATATTCTTATATATTTTTTAAATTAATATGATATTAGATCAAACCCCTAAGATGTTTTTTATTCATTTAACAATTGCAAATATTTTTTTATAAATTCGTAAAATATAATTAATGAGAATAGATCTGAGAATCGATCAAAAATGGATGGAATGGAGAGGTTTAAGGTAAAATGATGCATCGAGGCATACAGCATATATCGACCCTCAGAGGGCCTCTATTTTTTTTTAAAATAATAAATAATTGTAACAGAGATCGCTGATATCGATCTTCGAAAAGCTAATAACATTAGAAGAAAGAGAAAAAGCAAAACAATTAAATAGTTTCATTTTGTTTCTCTCTCTGACGTTTTACATAAATTAATTATGTATCCAAAATAATGCAAATTAAATTAAAACCTAGACGTAGAATGCAGTATATGAGTATAGTAAAAATATTTTGAGGGGAAGGGCCTCAAAATTGAATTACGCCTGGAGCATCTCAAGTGCTAAATCCGTTACTGTATATATATCAAACTCCAGCCTCCGTATTCGATGAACATAATTTCCCGCGGCTTTTTCGTATCCCTGAAGATAAAAATAAAAATAAATCGCTTGAATAGCTTTATTTCTTTGATTGAAAATCTTGACGTAAAGTCTTGTCTTGCCTTAGACGAATTAATCGAGGCATTCTTGACGAATCCAGTTCAAACTTGCAGCTATCTATATGGCTCATTCATGTCTAATTATAATAGCCTGGATTTATTTTATTGCTCCGATCATAGAAAGATAAAGGCATTTATTTATTCTCAAATTTTCTAAGTAAAACAATATGATGAATTATTAATAAATAGTTTTTCAATCGTTTTAATTATTTTAGCACCAAGTATAAATTCCTCTAATTTTTCTTTTCTATCATTATTTGATTCCGATGAAGATCTTCTTCAATAATCATTCATTGCATCATTAATTTTTGATTTCAAAATAATTGAATTTATGACGAAATAATCGCGTAAAAATAAAAATTGGATGTATTCACATATACATGTAGATATAAAAATAATTTATCAAATATTGCAGATTGCAGATATGTAATGACATAAGTAAATGTTACGAATAAATATTAAAAATACACGGAGTCCATAATATTTATTTATCCGCGAACACGTATAATATATCAACAGGGAAAATAAATAGTTTTATCACGGCCGAATATAAATATTTTTTTTTATTCGATATAATTTCCATTGAACGATTAGAAAATAAATATTTATTTACTTGTCACAGCTTGCAACGTTATTATAGATTAACGCAATTTAATTGATACATATTTCACATATTACGATGTATTACGTTATGCTATTACAGTACTATGAGATATGATAAGATTTATAAATACCATATAAGGAGACTTGCTTCAGGATCGGTCGATAGTCACGATCAATGTTCGGTCGATACCGTACGCCTCTCGGAGGACCTTGTACGGCCTTCACCTACTGATAAAGACGGGCTATTGTCACTCAATGTGTTTATTAAATATTTTTAAACAGTCGTATCTGATAGTCAGTGTTGTTTATTCGTCAGTGTTTATTGTGATTCAGATCAAAACAATAATTAATAGAATCAGTGTAAACATATACGTCAAGAAAGTAATAGGTAAATTAGACGATGTGTTTATTGTTTCAAATAAATGTAGAGAAATGTGAAAGTACTTTCCATGAAGTATATATGATTAATGCTATTTTAATTTTAAAGCAATTTCTACATTTACTAACAAATACTTAGAAGTATTGTCAATCAAGATTATCATTTTTATCAAACAATATTTTAAAAATCTTTAGTTTTTATTGTAATTTACTTTAATTTAAATAATATATATTACATCTATTATTTATTAAGTAATATACATATTTTCCTAATCTGTAAAAAATCCAGTGATTTTTTCAGAAATGTTATAATGAATATATTTATGGTAAATCATTGTGAAAAAACAAGTTGATCGTAAAATGAAAAATGTCTCCCAACCAGTTTTTTTTGTTTAAACAAAATATAGGAGTTGATTGTAAAAAATATTGAGTTTACTCGTCATAATAGTTAAAGATTTACAAAGTATAGCGTCAAGTATAAAAAAAATCATTAGATTGGTTATAAAATTGACAAGAACATGCAAAGAATTATTAGTCAATAAACTGATGTAATTGTACCACAACTTTCTGTCCTAATTCTATAGAAAATATAATAATCATCGTTTAAAGCTAGGAAAATTCAAAATATTTAGATTATAGAAAAATTAATATTAGTAATAGTAATTTCTTAAATATTACGCTTAATTGGGACGTCGGTTTATCCGGATTTATTTGTAAATTTAGTTCGGTTATCTAGAAATCAATTTTATTCAATCGGGACTGTAAATATTAAATTTAAATAAATATTTGTAATTGTTTAATCATATTTTAAGAGAAATATTAAAATCTTATAAATGATTAAATCAATTGATCCGTCATTCTCATAGTAATAATAAATAAACGCGTGAACAATAAGTTTTCATGAGCTTATTAGACTCAGGAATTAAAGAATGAGAGCTTTCCCACTAAAGAATCGAGCCAAAAAAATGCCTTGAAGAATTCTGATTTTTTGAAATTGTGTTACAGATTAGATTCTAATTTATACAACTTAACAAAAAATAACTGAAATTTAAATTAGTGAATTGCATACTGGAATCAATTAAAGAAAATTTTCTAACAATTTTCCTCGTCAACTAAAGATACTGCTTTTTTTTATTCATTATTTAAAAAAGCTTATAAATAATCGGTTGTTTCGAGAGAAATTTATTATTTTTTTATTAATTTAAACATCCTAATAATCTAAAATATAATTACGCTTATTGTTTATAACTGATAATTACTTATCAGGTAACTTTTTAAGTCCCTTCATGAAATAATAAGTGATTTGGGTACAAAAATTAACATATTCTCTCTGTCGAAATTTTGACCATAAACTTAATTAATAGCTTTGGTGACCTTGGCTGCGTCGAAGCCCTGATCGTATAAATGTTTAAAATGTCGCTTATTAGTTTCAGATCTCTCCATTCAACCATTAATTATTAAAAAAAGATTTTTTGTTTTGAAAAGTATAGATTACATAGTAGGACTAAACCGGACCCAAGAAAAAAAGATTAATTAAAGTTACTTATTCAAAAAATTAAGCGGAATCTATTGTATTTGGTTTTACATTTTTCGGAATTACTAACGACATAAAATATTCTTTTTAATTAAAAATATATTTAGTGAAATCGTATTAATTGAAGGACGCATTTAAATATAATAGCATATATTAATGATTCCGCCTAATCGATTTATTAAGCAATTAAACAAATTCTAAGCATACTAATGATTCATTACTGTCCATTGAAAATTTCGAAATCGCAATTCTAATCGATTCTCTCATCATTTCTCACAATAATAATATTTATTATGGTATCGATGCATTTTTGTGAGCGATTTTTTCGAGTTCTCGTTCTAGCGTTTCATTTTCTTTGATGCAGATTTATCTATCATAATCAAAACAGTATTAGAATGATGGATTTGGTATCGACGATACAGACCAGTCTGCATCCACTGTTGCTGGCCGGATTGTTTTCACGCTTCCGACAGCCTTGAGAGACCAGAACTGTTGTTCGGATAAACAGAGAACGTCTCTTGCACCATAGCCACGGTGATGAAACCTTTATGGTGGTCGATGTGGAGCACCGTTAATAGCTACTTGACCTTATGCACGGTTGCAGCAACGGATACCTGCTCTGCTCTATATGTGGATCCTGTGATCAGTGATCGATCGAAGAATCTCATGAAGACGCATTATTTATATTAAAATCAATGCAGTAAAAATATATTGTTTCAATTGCTAAGCGAATACATAAATCCATCTTCCATAATATTTGTATAGAGATGTGTAATTTTTCGGAACGACCACAGACGCTCGCTGTAATTTATGTATTTTTTTTCCTATGGCGTCTAGTGGCGCCGGCCATGTGATTTCGTCCTAGCTCGTGTACCATCACATGTATCATGTGTGATCACAAATCCCATAAAATATGAGCAATCGCGATTGCGAGTGGTTTGTGACCTCTAAAAAAAAAATCATGTAACCGATGATGGGAACTCGGAGATAAACGTGCGAGACGCTGGAATTATTTATGGGATAGCGCGAATCTCCGAATATGTGCGGTTATATGCGGGTTAAAGCGGATATCATAATACGTACGTATTATCAATATCTAAATTTAATTAGATCTGAGAGCTCTTATCTTCGTCTAATTTTTATGAGATTTATTTTTAGACGATATCGTATTGTAAAAATAGTTTTCGCATGATTAATCTGAGCCATAAAACGCGTACGAGCTAGCATGTTTTGGACCTTAGAGCTGTTCCATAAGAATAAGCAAATAATCGTATAAGGATTAGGTACGAAATTTATTTTTTTCTCAGCAGGTGGTCTTTTATCTCTGAACGCACGCACATATTTGAGATATGATAACGGATGTATGAGAATTATTCAAAAATGCATTTATCAATGTGCTAGATAAGATTCAGCATTGTTGTGGAATGCATTCCGTGAAATCATTGTTTTATTTAATACGGCGTTGGGAAATATTAAAATAAATATTTTCTTATTCCGATACAATCTGCACTGCAGTGGTTTATGCAAATTGCTATTGAGAGTACAGAAATCTAATCTCCAAATATACGTACACAAAAGAATATGATTTTGGCATGTGGTATGAAATTATCTCAAATCTGATCTAATCTTTCGCATAATTTTCGTATTTCTTAAAAAAATATATTTATTGTAATTCTGTCTATATCTTCTAAATATTTCTAACGTTATTGTATCGTTGCTAAAAAAAATTCGCTCATTTTCAATTTTTCCGCATTAAAAAGCATCGAGAAAAATGAAAACACCTCTCGACAACCAAGTAAATCATTATAGTAAGCATTCAATATGGCTAACAATGTCAAGATACGTCAGGAATATTTTATTTTCACCTGAAAATAATAGCATAAAGCTTCCTTCGTAAATAATTCAAACAACTCTATGATAAGAAAGCATTTAAAAAATTAAAAGAAAATGTTCGCCTTCTTTAATCATTTGGATGATAAATAGACATCTGAGATCCGTTTTTACTTCTTCAATATTATCATAATTTTTTGGCAGATAAAAAGTGCTGCATTGATCTAAATAAATCGTAATTATTTAAAGCAAGAATAAATCAATAAGATTAATACATAATTATTTCTCAGCCCATTTTCCAAGAATTGCTTTTTTAAAACTAGCTTATCAAAATAGCTCTGAGCCGTTATTGTCAAGCCATAATTAAGGATTTTTTAGTAAATAATTCCTTTACAATTCAGACAAAAGTATCTTTTTGACCGTCAGATTCAGCTTCTGAATTTTTTATACCATTCTGTCACAAGAAGTCGAAGAAATGTTGGATTTTCTCATTTTTGATTAATTCTTGACACTTTTTTTCATCACTTAAATGATATGGTATCAATTCGTACGGTAGTGTTGATGTTGGGTGTGCTGAATGTGGAAAAACATCAGTTTATTTTAAAGAATTTTATTATTATTTATACATTAGTTCTATTCTTCGTTTTTGCGACATAAATTTTTCAATGAAACTATTGTAAAGTGTGCTCTTATGAGTATTTTTTCTCCAGTGATATAACAAAGAATAAAATTAATGTATAAATAGTAATAAAATTCATTAAAAAAAAACAGTATTTTTTGTTATATTTTTTTTCCACATTCAGCACACCCAACATCTACATCACCGTACGCCACCGTTATCCACACACCCTGTTTATGAATTTCGCCAATGATTTTGAATGCCATTTCAATCTAAACTAAGAGTATTCAACTGTATCTGCTATTTGTTGAATTGATTTGCTCGAATTTGCTTCAACTTTAATCCGTAACATCTCATTTTCCACTCTTACTACCCTCTCACTACAGGGTTTTATTTTTAAGTAAAAATTACGATTCCGAAATTGTTTAAACTATAACTAATTATCATATTGTTTATCGCAAACGTCGTCAAGTTGTCAAAAAATGACATTTTCGTTTGGTACTTCTTATATTATAATTTTAATTCCTGAAAATATATTTACGTAACATTTATATAAACGCGTGAGCTTGATCTAATTATAAAGAAAAAATATCTTAGTATTTTATTCATATTTTTCTATGGGGATAATAATATTTTTGGCTTAGATTGTTAAATGTAGACAATAATAAAAATATATGGAGGAAATTTATACTGAAAATCAGCTCTAGTCGGAAAATTAGTATAAGTTGTTGGAAAAAAATTGATCCTTCAGTATGTGCATATTTATTTCATGTTTTTCTTTGTTTTCAGATTTTACTGTTGCCATTGGGCCGGTGTCAGGTGGCAGGTGGCAGGGGGTTGTCAGTATGCGGGTGGTTACCCGCGCCCCCGCCGCCCTCGCCCTGGCTACAGCCCTTCTTGCCTGCGCCCCCTATCCGGCATTCACCCTCGCCGAAGGTATTCTATGTAAGTAATTAATTTTATTTATTAATATTTAATTTAAATATTTTTTTAAACTTAATCGTCCATTTAAAAGGTTTTATTCGATATTAATTTAACGTTATATCATAAATCTTCTAATAATTAGTTTTGTTCAGAACGCTGGATTATATTGTATTAAAACTATTTATTTAATTGTTGTCGTAATTATTAAAAAAAAACGAATGCGAATAATATCAAAAAACACTTATTTTAGTCGCCAAAACTATTTTTTTTAAAATGCTAAGAGTATTCGAAGAATATTTTTTTTATTTAATCAGTATGACGCGTAAATGTCAATGCTTTTAGACAAACACAAAAAAAATTGTGAGACATTTATATTAGCACTCAGAGACCCGATCCCGCGTTAGTGCGGAAATTTTCGTAAACGGTAAACACCCGCTCCCGCACTAACGCGGGTTTACACGAAACATACTATCTAATGCGCTACAAAAGACTTTCTTTTAAAGTTTTACGACTGGACACAGTTTCATTCATTGCTCTGCATGTCCTTTGTAAAGTAACATATGTATTTATTTATGGCTAAAAACTATCCTTGAAATAATAGATTATTTGGATCGAAAACTTTCCAATACTTACACATCGACTGTAACGAATTTAGATTTTTGTTTATCCATTCAACAAAATCACTTTTTTGTAATATTTATGTGGTCACATCCTTTATTACAAAGCTAAAATTACCTACATACTACATAAAGATATCTATTTGTTTTTTATCGTCTAAAATACAATAAATCATCATTTTCACAGCTCGAAAATTGTATTTCTTATCTAAATATTATAATAATCTAATATAAGTATACAATACGTATAATACTTATTTTTTGACCAAATTATCGCCAATAGGAAAAAAAATATTAAGCATTTTTTACAGAGCCGCACAAAATCGCAAGATCGATAAAAAGATGCGGGTTTAGGTGTAAGTTTCGCCTGAAAATAGTGGGTGAGTTTTCCTTAATAGTTGTTGATATAAAATATTTTTAATGGAAAATACCGATAAATATCTGATAATTAGTGTTGTTATCGATTATCTGATGACCCAATGAACTTTGCTTAGCACTAGTCAACACTAGAACTAACAACGCTAATAAATATAATAAATATTTTTTTATTAAATTGTTATTTTTAAACGAACGGTTGAACGACCATTGATGGATGTTAAACTTGATTTATTCGATGCATAAAAGTTTAAAGATGGCCAATCGATTTTTTCATCAAGTTTTCGCATAAAATTGCAAGTGCAGATCCAGCGGCGTGTAAAAAATTTTTTTTGAGCGAGGAAACTCGTTCATTTTATTCAATTTCATTGCGAGCCACTGCAAAAGTGAGATGCTTTTTAAATTAAAATATACTGTTACCGCTTTATTCTCCAATCGAGCATAAAATTAACCGCCGAAGAACATGCCCGCGGACGCAATTCGGCCATAATGGCGATGTGCGAATTTCAGCAATAAAATTGCATTATGCACGGCTGATCCTTGCACTCATTCCAGTTTATTGTGATGGATCTCTCGACTATATGGATGTATTAGCGGGCTCGATTTAAAAGAGAATCAAAATAAATTCTTCGTTTTGATAACAGTTCCATTAGCGACAAGGCGCACGAGCAATCGCCGGCCATTTAATACTCGGCAATAACTCACCGAAGAATTCCAATATAATTTTATTTATTGCTGTAAATAAAATTAAACGACCACAATAACAGTTTCAGATGTTAAGAAAAGCTCTTTTATTGTGTTGTTAAAATAAATTAAATCACTCGTGCCCATATATAAATAAGGCGTAATCGCGAGACTGCGAGATCCGCCAACGTATATTGCCCGGCCATATGGACGATTACTGATTTTATCGAAAATACGAGTCGGCCGTGTGCGTATACGCACGGATGTGTGCGACACACGATACCCCCCGAAGTCGCGCTCGTCCCTCACACTCTCACATACATAACATCAATAAAATCGATCGCTGCATTTTTGCATAACTTGACCTATAATGGGCGCCGCCACCGATGCATCCATTGAAATGGCATGCGGAATTTTAAATTATTGAAAAAAATTCTGAATATGCAAAACTGCAACATATTTTTTTTAACGCGCGTGTAAACATCCGCGTTATTATTTAATTTTTGTTATTTAACGGTGTGTATGACGCTCAAGAGTTTCGGTGTACATCCGCTTTAGTCTTCGTAAAATTTGAGCAAATTCGTTATCACGTTGATAACGATTTCACGTGTGTGTTTGTTTGCCGGATGGAGTAATTGTTCAAAACGATCCGTGATTCAATTTGCATACTTTGAGCATACTAATTTAATCCAATATTTTTAGATAATTCCACAGAACATTCCATACTAAAATAGACCATCAATTAACACGGGGTATGTGCAATGACACCGTGTTGTGCGAGTCATCGTAAACAAATGAGAATCCATTACGATTATTTAAATATAATTACCATATATAGTTTCATAGTTAACCCTTTCAGTGCGGGGCGCATGACGTACATGCGCATACAAATCGTGTTCCAGGGTGCGGCCGCATGTCGTACATGCGCGAAATTCTTTAAAACTTTAACTTGTCGTTACATGTAAACTAGACCGAGTTAAGTGATGGTGTTTGTTTTAAAAATCAGCTAATAAGCACAGCTATCAATAAATATACAACATATCACAAGAAATTTATAGGAACCATGTAATATGTAAATATGAATAGTAACGATTCAAATCTCCGCAGTAGTATCGGTGACGTATCTTGGCTCAGGGGTTGTTAAGGGTGTTCCACGTACATTATGTTCCACATACACGTGTAGGGATGTAATGGTATAAGAAAATTGCATTTCGCATTTTTGATTTTGATTCGCATTCCCATTTTTTTCTCACTTAATCTCTGTTTGAACAATTGATATTTTGTTCGATTTATTATTACGAAAATAAATCAGATCGAGTTAATTTTGGGTGAGATGGAAGAACATATCCTAATCAACATGTTTGCATAAATCTCTTATAGGAAAATGGTCTAATATAGCGGTAAACGGTGAATACAAATTTATTGGTCCAAAACGACACCGCACTCAAATGCAGAATTGTGTTTAGACCTGCTGCATTGAAAGGGTTAACAAAATGATAGATGCGTTATTATTAATTTTCATTCCATAATTATCTATTATTTATTCATTTGCTCGTGTAATTTACCATAGTTCCATAGTTAATAAATTCAGTTATGCATTTAAAGATTTATGAATCATTAAATATAAAACGATAGTTGAGTAACTAAGCTTGGTTGTTTATTAATGCTCACCATAATTGAATTGATTTATTTATAAGCTTTATACGATCGATATTCCTTTTGCTGAGCGAATAATTGCACATTTGATTTTATTCATCAAATTGCGTTATTATGTAAAACCCTATTAAATCTAGAATATCATTTAAGCCCAGAAATATTTAGAGGTTCAATAGTTTTTATGAATTTCCAAAATGTTAAGTTTTATCATTTATTGTCCAAATTTACAATGTCGAATTTAATAAATTCTCAAGAATTTTTTAATTATATTTACGAAAATAATAGAGTAATGAAAGGAACAATTTTTAATCCTAAACATAATCAAGCTTTGTTTCAATCAAATTACAGAATTTTATTTAATATTCCCGAGGAATCTAGAGAAGAGCAAGAATTTTCTAAATCTATTTGTAAATAAGCACAATGAACAATAAAATTAAAAAATATTAACACTTTACCGACCGCACGATTTCGCCTAAAACTCCTAAAAAGGAAATAAAATTCCCAAAATATCTACGCATACTTTAGATTATGAAACAATTAAAATCTCAAAATATAAAAATTTTATAGACATTCTAACCATTTTTTGATAAAATGATACAATAGAAATAAAAAGTTTATATTTTGATATTTTTATTGTTTCATAATCTAAAGTATGCGTAGATATTATGGTAATTTTATCTCTTTCTAAATGTTTAGTTTTTAGCCTTTTTAGATTTTAGCGCATAAAAAGATTGACTGTCTTAAAATTATATTTTAGTTATATGCAGATTTGAAATATTGTTGGCAATCTATATTTAAATTTTTATTAAAATAGGTATATTGGTTTTAAAGTTATGATCAATTTACGAAATCTTTTGTTTAGTGCATTTTTTAGGAAATTGACCCCGTATTTGAGGGTGATTTGCTCCCGCCGTTAACACGTTGCGGTCCGGAGTACTCAAAAACGCGTCCTCGCGGGCTAACGTAGAAGTACAGGGGACGCGTTTTGGCGCTGATGTTAAACGAAAATCATTTATATTTCATTTATTATACGCAGACCACACTTTGAGAAGTTTTGAACTATTGTTTCTTTTACATAGAGATAACCTTTCTGAACATAACAAAAAGAATATTTACGTAACTTAAATGGTATCAGAGTTACATCAATTTAACTGAAGTAGTTTGAATGTATAATTTATTATCTACGAAAATGGCGTTTAAAAAAAAATTATGATTTATTCTTGTTATTTATTTAAATAAGAGAAATTTTAAAATTAAAAAAATCTGGAGAAAAGAGAAAACAGAAATGATTATATTACAATCTTTAGGTACACATTACTTATAATTAGGGTTTCCAACTGTTAATTATCAAAAATGACAGTCCTTTAAAATAGCTTTTAAAAAAAATATAATTTCTTAGAGCTAAATGTGGATAAATAATTGTTTAGCATTGTAATTTAAACACGAAACCTTTTCAGAGCCCGGAACATTTAATAAAATTAAAAACATCAAGTAGCAAATGGCATATGATTTAAAAACAGTTCCGTATGTGTTTTTAATTCCTCCGACATCAGTATACTGCAAATAATCTTTTGGTGTCGTCTTAGAAAAACGATGAAATTGGTGTTCAGAATTTTACCAAAAAATCTGCTTCAGTATTAAAGTTTTAAATGATTTTTTTATCAAAGTTTTAAGAAGCCGTGATTGAAAAAATAAATCAGATCGTATATAACATCAAACTACAGAGAGCGTATTCAATTTAATCTGTAGATAACAGGTTTGTCGAATATTATAAACGTTCTTAAAAATTGGCCAAACATATGATTTTTATGTAAATTTAGTTTTAATCTAAATATTATACGTTTTCCATTATCGGGGTTAAATCTACTTCTTGAACGTTTGAGGGATGTTTTTACGCGCAGAACAAAAGTCGTTAACTTCCGGCGGAAGTCCATCAAACCGAATACTATCTGTGCTTGGTAACGGTATAAAAATAATAATTATTTATTTTTTTGCGAATGACTATGTTGGGTACACTCCTGCCTTAATTAAATAAATTAAATGCACCGTTCCCCTAGATAATCTCACATATATTGCAAACGGATTAAAGGTGCGATGATGCAGTTAGGAATAGAGTGTAGACTCTACACTCTACTACACTGTAGACTCTACAGTGACTCTACACTCTACACTGTAGAGTGTAGTAGAGTGGATTGGAGTGGAGTGGAGTGGAGTAGAGCGCCGGTAGCCGCACGTGCGCCGCGGCGGGCGGGTCGGCGCTCGCACCTGTGCCCGGCAGCGCGCACCTGTGCCGGGTACCTATGGTCAATCCGCAAGGTCGTCGGCTCGCCGACTAGTAAACCAGCAGTTCTTCTCTAAATTATTTAAAAATTTCCCCCAATTAAATACGTAGTCGACCGTTAACGAGTTCACATCCTAGGAAGAGAAACCTTCCGAGAAATTCTACATGACCCTAATTAGGGAGTGAATCCGTAGCTTAATTATTTCTTAAGTTATTTATAAAATCTCATTGTATTAAGGCAGTGGTCGGCAAACTTATTAGTTAAAGATCCATATATGTACATTACAACGATTAAAAAAATATTAATTATTAATTTAGCAAACCTTTATTATAATTTTAGCACTTCATTAAGTTACGGGTACACTGAACAAAACTTGATCTCGTACTTAATAAAATTTTTATTCTTTGATTAAAAATATTAAGTAATTAAGGAATCCATAAATTTAAATCATGATAATGACTGACAGACACTTAATGCGGATAATCTCCTTGCATATCCTTGGAAAGTTTAAGTAAGTCAGGTTTGTATGTTGTTATTCTTAATTTTAGACACGATTTCAGGTTATCATCAATAAAACGTTTTCTCAGTTTACTCTCGATAAAGTCCATGCTTGAAAACGATTTTCGCATAAATATGTAGAACCGAAAAGAGAAAGAACGGCAGACACGAGTTTTTTCAACTGATCATAAGAGTCAGGAATATTCTCTAGGTATTTCAAAGCAGACCACTTGTGTTGTGAACTAAGCTCAAATTTGTTGTTCTCCAATATTTCCAAATCAACACAAAGACTATCTCCTTGTTTTTTAAATCCAGTATTTCAAAGTTACCAATGTCAATGCCAATAGGAGAAATCTGTTATCGTAGAACTAAGAGGCTGTTTAAAGAATGCTAAGGTCTCTGTGCTGTTTTTAAATTTCTGAAACCTGCTGGGAAATGCTTCCCTCATGTTTGTTTTGAAATAGTGTTTGTCAATAGATGAATTATATTCATAGCGATGCTTCTGTAGACTCGGAAAGTGAAACAATGTTTCCCTTTCAAAATCTTGAGCAAAAAGGGATAAATTTGTTTTCGAATGAAATGACTTCTTCTAACATCGAAAAAAATGTGTTTCCTTTCTCTTGTAGTTTATGATTAAGCCGATTTAGATAAGACGTAACGTCTACCATGAAATAAAAAATTTGGATCCACTGATCGTCTGTTAGTCCTGGATAGTGAACACCCTTCTCAAGAAGAAATACTTTGATTTCTGGTAATAGGGATTCGAAACGTTTTAAAACGTTCCCTCTTGATAACCAACGTACCTTATTATGAAGCAGAAGATCATCGTACTCACTCTCCATTTCAACTAAATTTTTTTTTGAATTGGCGATGATTAAGAGCTTTATCTAAAATGGAGTTCATCAATTCCATAACTTTACAAATTTCTTCTGGAATTATCAGGGCACAAAGCGCTTCTTGATGATTGATGCAATGGTAAGAAAGTATCGTGTAATTATTTTTTTCATTCTAAATAGCAACAAACCCCTTTCTTAAGGGGCCAAGGAGCCGCACTCTGCCATCCTCTGTATTAGGGACCAAAAAATAATCAATATTTTTTCGATGAGCTCGTTTGCAGTTAGTTTGTGTCGTCAGGATCATCTTTGTCGCATAGGCAAATTGTACTGGCAAGGAATTTGTATTCCTCATGAATTGACGAAGACGGCGTCCCATCTGCGCGTCTCTTTTGTCTCGGTATGAAGCCGACCGTTTTTGCGGCGAATTGTAACTGGAGATGAAAAGTGGGTGCTATACAATAATCATGTACGAAAAATACAATGGCTTTTTTCCGGAGAAGTACCTGTTCCGACCCCTTGCCCATCACAAACAATAAAGAAGGACCTTGTTTGAGTATAGTGGGATTTTCTTTAATTATACACTACGAATTACTTAAACACGGGAGGTTAGACCATTATAACGACAGTTATTTAGTGAACAATAACAAAAAAAGGATAAAAAGAAAGTTTTGATCAATAACAAAAAAAAGGATCCTTCAACACGATAGCAAGAGGCCTTAAAAGTAACACAGGAAAAAAAAGGGAGCTCGGGTTGGATCATTTAATACTCATCCACCCTATTTACCGGATCTCGCGCCATCATATTACCACCTTTTCAGATCGTTAGAGCATACATTAAATAGGTAAAATATTAAATAATGATGGAGAAGTGAAAAGCGAAGGATTTTTTTTAAAAGGGGAATCAAACAACTGTTTTTACCCTGAAAAAAAGTGTTTATTATTTTGATTAGTATTTAAGATGTTTTATTGGTATTATAAGATAATAAGGCTAGATTGGATTAAGTTTATTAAGTTAAGATTAGATTAATTTCTGCAACCAAAGCATTTTTATTGCTTTGTATGTGACGCTTTGGATATACAGTAGAACCTCGATATAACAGACAAAATAAAGTGGTTAAACTTTTTCTAACTGCCTCGTAATTATTTTTAATTACATATTATTTCAAATCCCATTAAGGAGACTTCACTAGCAATGTATTTTATTTTCTTAATTAAAAAATCGTATTCTGAAAATCAACCTTTATATTTCGAACTTACGGATTTAACAGATACCTTTTCATCGGTATTAAATCTAAGTTTTATTGTGCTATCATGGTGTCCATCAATTACTATAATAAATGGAACCTCGCTCAACATATCAACAATATTAAAAAAAAATATTTATATATTATTAGTAGAGTGAATAATCTCCATATTTTCTTCCATCGCGGAAAGAACTAACCTAGAATGCGAATTTCATGAAAAGGCGAAACAACACTATCATTAAATATTTTTTTAACGCGCTTAACTACTACATGCTTGGCTTGATGTTTCTTAATGTATGATGCAATAGTTTCCCAAGCTTTCGGGATTTTTCTTTGCTGTTATATCCTCTACTTCTTGCTCTGATAATCTCTCCTTCTTGCTGTGAAGCACAATGCTTTTCAGGTCTTGGCCGTGCTCTTCAAAAAGCTCATTGATATCATTGTTATCCACCTTCAGTGCCATAATCTTGGCGAAAGTCACAGGTCAAAGCTAAGATGGCGCTTTTGGTAATCCCCTCCGACGCCTTTTCAATCATCTTGAGGCATACAACGACGTATAAGTGATATTATCAAATTTCGCTTTTCAATGATTTTACGTTTCATTTCTTTTCTCGTATAGCTATCTTTTTGCAACTTCTTCTTCGACAACATTCTTGAAATGGCTGTTAAACTTTGATTACAGAAATCAAAAATAATTCTCTCCTTGTCATTTGTTTAGCGAAACATCGCTAGTAACACAAGGTACACTATATATGTAATAATAAATAAATAAATAATATTTGCACTAATTTGGTCAAAATCTGCATCATAACTTCATCTAACTCGTAATACTACATTTGTTATCTAATTTTATTAAAGTAATAAAATATATAATTATATAAAATATAAACTGAACCAAATCATTCCAGGTAGTTTCATTTTTTTATTAAAAAAAATGATATTAATCTTCTAAATAAATGACAATTTAATTATTACTTTCATGTAAATATTTCTTTTTCAATGATAGTGTTAATTATAAATTTATCTGATGCATTAAAGATTATGTTTTCGTATATAATGCGGAATGTATTGTCTGAAAAATATCGTCTACCGTAATAGACATGATTTGAAATGATATTTTACAATAATTTTGTATGATTATCAGTGACAGATCAACCTATTTTTTGATATTAGAAAAAGTTTTACACAAAATTGAGAATCAACAATTTTGAGAGTTGCTAATAGAATGGCCAGTAAATACTATTTTAAATAAAATAATTATAATTCATATTTCTGTATGTACTACTCTTACTTTAAAGTTAATGTTTTCTCTTGTGTAATATTTTGTTTTATGAATTATCTTAATGTATTAATGTAACAATATATTAAAAAAAAAAATAGTATTAATCTGTATTAGTCAGACATACAAAAATGTTATCAATACGTCTGGTTTTCACCATATATATGAAAAAAAAGATTTTGTATCTAAAATTAGTGCCGAATGTCTATTTATGTATCGAGTAATCGATCAAAATCGATCTATCATTAAAACAAATCAAGAGTCCGACGGCCTTGATTCAATACGATCTATGAATGATAATATAATTATCTGAAATTTAGCACCGCCAAAAAAGTATTAATGGATTTATCAATGGCTTTTCACAATCCCATTTTCCATGTTGCGTATATTCTATGGAGATATTCACTCCCTGAATGGCACATTAATTTTTGTTTCACTATTTCGGTCGATGCCCTTCCTGCCATGTTTCATCGAGTGCCTATAAGTTTTATTTTATGTACTAAGACGTTCATATATTTTTTTATCGTCTGGGTAACCTCAGAAAGTCGTATACACATTAATAGTGAATAGCATTGTTGAAAAAAAAAATATTTAGCTTTCTCACATGGCAATAAATTACGATAAATGCGATAAAAGAGGGCAAAGCTGAAAGGAAAATGACTCGTGTTTAATATTTTGTGTACGTAATGGAGCCATTATTCGCTCCTCATAAATTTTAACGGATTTTATGAGAGGCTAGATACATGCGTATATGTGCGAATGACGCATATCTTATTGTGACATGATTAACATGTTGTTTTTGACTGAATCTACCCTGAAAATTGTTTCCGCTCTCCCGATTTCACGCCTTTGTTGCTGAAAAATCGACGATTTTCCATTTATTTATTACACGAATGGCTAAGTCAATGTTGTTTATATGAATTTTATTAATGTTTCCATTAGAAATTAGCAAATACGTGCAATAAAAAAAAAATCAATTGGCCATAAGCGCCATCGACTCGGCTAAAGAAAACGGGAATCTCGCTTGGAATTTCGTGGGTCTCTGGTATTATTCGACACCCACGGCCGCAAGGTCGACAACTCTGTAATTTATCTGTTGTCATTTATTCAAATCGGACGACAGTTTAGCCGATGGTGTTTCGGTAATTTCTTCTCCATCAACATCTCGGATTACAGCTTCAGCTCGTTTCGCAACGGACATGGCGCCAGGCGGACTCTTTGTAGAAAGCTCTGCGGTTTAAAAAGTTCAATTCAATTTATTTTTAACCTATAACATCTTATGACAAAGAACAATGTTAATAATATATTTTTTTAAGAGTTCTGGCATATAAAAATAAATTAACACTCGGACACAATATTGCGGTGCACGATTCGCATCATTATTTTAGCATACAATTATTTTAATATGTTTAAGATAATCATTTTAAATTTTTTGGTGTCAAAGAGTGGATTTATTGGTAGCCGTAAATATGTTAAAAGTGCCAAGGGCCGATTAAATCGGCCATTGTATTTGACTCTCTTGTCTAAATTTATTTTTATCGTTGAATAATGCGTTGTGATATTTTTTTATAAAATTTGTTTTATTTCGTTCGCATGTCTTCTTATATTTTAAATTTAAAAATCGCGTAAAAAGGTAAAAAACATAGTTGTATAAATGCTTTTGCGGCAATATGCATTTTTTTCACAGAAATCCTTGGCATTTCTCATCCGTTAGAGCAGCTTCAAATGAAACTGAGTCGTACCGGATGCGAACGAGAAAAAACATCGAGCGGGTGGCAACAGCTGCGAGTATTATTTATTTTTTCGCAATTGCAGACATATTTTTTCCTTAGACTTGTTTAGATAAATACAAAAAGTTTGTGACATGTAAGATTTATGAAATATATTAATTATAAGAGTTTGGGCCTGGATAAACTTTGTGGCTAAAGGGTCGCTCAAGGGATTTAACTCTTTGTACTCCACTGTCCACACGTTATGGACGTCCACAACGTGTGGACAGTTTTTCTTAAATTATTTTACATATTAGTTTTAGCATTTTTGATATTTTTTCTTTCCTGATGAGTCAGGTTTATGTCCTAGAAGAGATAATAAATATTTTTCTTTAAATTTAACCATTCAATGGTTTCATGGAATGTGGGAAAAAATATGTTGAGGTGCAATGTTATTATTTTTTTTTAACTTGGAGAGTAACGATGCTAAGTACGAATTATACATCATCATTCCAATCAGTGAGAAGGAGAGTCAGAAGATCTCAACCTACTAGCCAACCCGAACTTAATAGAAAGCCTATTGTAAAGGATAATTACATAAAAAATATGGGTGAGGTAGACACAGCTGACCAATACGCGACGTCGTATTGTTTTACGAGAAAAACTCTGAAATGGTAGAGGAAATTATTTTTTTGGAGGATGGAAAGATGTAAAATAAATCAACTTTTTAAAAAAAAAACCCTGTTTTACCCACTTTTTAAAATTCTCTAGAAATAGCTTGGAGCTGGTACAAATATTTTGGAAAAACCTTTGGAGCGCAAAGGGTTAATAAAACGATGGGCCGCAAATGAAATATTTTTTAGATAAGCATTATTTATTATTGACATAAAAAAACAGAAAAGACATATTTTCTAACATAATTTTGTATAAAATTGTTTTACGTCTTTCGATACTTTTTTGTTTTATTAGAGTATCCAAAGGGAATAAAAAAAATACGATTATAGGTTCACGGGCCGTATTTTGAACAGGTCCGATCTAAAGTAATCATAACAAATCTTATTTAGTATTAAAAAAAATGTAATGACAAAGTTATGAATAAAAAAAATATCTGTACCGTAAAATTTTATCATGTCCATTCATTTTTTTTAATTATCTCAAAAATATATTATATATATTTTTTTTAAAACACCAATATCATAACGGACGTTGTTTAACGATTAAAACATGTTATTTAATCGCTTTGTAATATAAATAAATTAATGATTTTATCTGCCGGTTATTAAAAATATATTATTAAATTCAGGAAATCCTTACTTTTAATTATCTAATAAAAAAGAGTAAATAAGCAATATAATCCAAATTATTATAATCAATATTAATTATTACAAATAATATTTATTATGCTTTACATTTTTGAGTTTAAATTATCTCGATTTAATTCTTAGTAATTAATGTTTTATTATTGGTTTTAATTTAAATGATCTTCCCTTAATTTTATATCCCGTATATTTTCACGTAATATTCTGAAACGTATCTATCGCGTAAAAAATATCAGACCTAATCGATTGAACAAAACTCTGCTCTATCATCCCCCGAGCATCGTTGCACTGATTCAGGGGTGTCCAACACTTTATCCGCTCAATAAATAAATTAATATTAAATAATTACGGCTCTTTCGTGCACATATCATCACGCCATTGTACACGTTGTAAACAAACGTGCCATAAACACAATACAACGGACGTTTACTATGCGCGCAGACGTGACTGATTGATTTACAACTAAATTGAGTTAATAATCGACGGCATTCGACCTAAATTTAATAACACGGTTGTATCGATTAAATTATAATTTTATCCCGACGGCCAGTTAACGCGATGTTAACACTGTAACGAGTGAGTTATTATTATGTAACATCAAAATCGACACGTATTTATTGCTTTTTGAATCGATTATAAAACTAGTTCAGGCGTTATAAACGAATATTTGAATAATTCGCTATAAATAAAACGTAACTGTGCGAATCGAGCGAAAAAAATGGCGCGGGGGCGCGGGCCTGATGTTTTGCTAATCTCTGCCATTCTCAAGATGGTTGTCTTGTAATGTTGCGATAACAATTATGGAAGTAATCAGAGACACTATGCGGTTTTCCAATGCCCCCCGGCTAACGTTAGTAATTGCATTACGTGTGATATCGCCGTTTTGCATACGTGCGAGTTGACGTAAATATTATTTTAATCAGTGTGTTTAGTTTTGTTTTTGATTTTAAAAATGCCCGCTTTGTGACGAAAACATTGCACAATCGGTGTGGTGCAGTCTTTACAATGTGGACCGAGTGAAAGTATCGTGCGGTACAGATTCCGACCGCGGTCCACCGTCCAGAAACACCTGCTCTATGTTACACAATGTTTGCTACAGGTGGTTCACGCCGACTCATTGTTTATGTAAATTCTTCAATTCCTTCTGTCTCTTTAGAAGAATATTTGTCATTCCTAGTTACTTGGTCTATGCGATGCATTCCACAATTGCATGCTAACCGGCGTTGATGCACGTGACGAATTATTGAGATTTTTATTCTAAAATTCAGCTGAATTGTTTATTTTTGTGATGAATTCTTAACATGCTAATTATTTTCATTACATTTTCTTGAAAAAAAATAATCATTCGTCCGATTATCTCATTTTTTTGTTTCGAGACACTTGTACCTGACGTATTTTGACATAAATAAGCAGTGACATGGCTTCATTTAATTAGATAGATTGACATTTGGCTTTAAATAAATATATTTTCTTCATAGAATTACTGCTAAAAATGATATTAACACTTTATAGTCCGATGACGCGTTTTCGCGTCTTCGTACTATATAGAAAACTTGCATTGAGACCGCTCACGCGTTTTCGCAGACTTGAAAAATAGCGCCCAAACGTTGTATACAGCCAACCCTTCCATAGCGCTTACTTCTATAGCGTTTGCGGCGGGTTTTTGTGTAGCGGTCCCTCCTATAGCGTTCATTTTACAAAGCGCATCATTTTCAAGTATTAATGTGCATTTTAAATATGTACGTGCACTTAGAAAATAATTTTCAGTAGCTTGTTTGCCCCTTTACCTCGCTAGGTGTGTTCTGTTCTTTTTTTGGTGAATCACCGTCTAAAAAAATTCCAGGGATATTCATCACAATACATATTCATCATTTGTAGTCGTGGAGCAAATTATGATCAAGTAAATCGATGCATAAGATTTTAAAGCATTAGGTATTTATGTAAAGGGGTTTTCAATCATCCTATTTTTTCATAAATTGAGCAACTGGTATTAAAAAAGTTTCGATAGAACGTGATATTAGATGACTCCGCCAGTAATTAAATGCAAAATGTTCACCATTTTCTTTCTTTCTTTAATTACTCTTTGTTTTTAATATATTTTTATTTTATATTAATATGTATACTAAATAAAACATATTTCCGAAAAGGTTTCATAATTTATATTTACCTTTTTATCAATCACATGTTAAAATAATTAATTAAAAAAACTTTTCCTGGCACATCTGTTGCGAATTAAAAAACTGGAAGAAATATGCTGGGTCAACCCCCGTCGCGCCTATAGGCACGAGCTATTGTTATCCAGCTAAACACGTGCAAGGTCATTGAAAATATAAAAAGGGTCAAATGTTTGATTTGATTCAAATCGCAAAATACAATTAAAAGAACCTAACCTCGAATTTTGTATGGGTGCCTAACTTTCTATAGCGTTATTATTTTTTATTATTGAAAAACCAGAGCTGCGATTGCATTGATTTTTGTTTTCATTATATTCTGATTCCATATTGCGACACAATTAATTATTTTTAGTATAATTATATATGAATAGGTAAAATTTATAATTAGGCACTAATAATAAATTTGATAATCCCTTTCTGACTGTTTTTAGTCGAAATTATAAACCAATGTAGTAATTTTTAATTAACAATTTTATAAAAATAATCTATAGAGGAGTTTGATCTAATATCAGTTTATTTAATTTAATTTAAAAATATATTGTTATTATATGTATAGGATTTTAAAGGAGCAATCCTTGGGTGATCTCTATTTATTTCTAAATCATTTTTAATTCTCTATTCTATATTTTTAAATAATTTTTGACAAAATATAAAAATATAGTTTATTCTTAAATCAAACTTTCAGGAAAAACTGTTTTTAACAAATATTTTTGGTTTCATTATGAATAAAAATAAATAAAATCATTAATAAAATTAATATTATATTAGAAAAAATCATTGAGGATAGTTTTGAATATAACTTGGTCAAGAAAGCATTATAGCAGAATATATTAAATAAGGAGGAAAATCTGAAAACATATTATTATTAAATTGAAACGTAACATAATTTATCAGTTTCTAATGATATTAATTATTATAATTTGTTACAGTAATAACGTAATATATTTTTTAATCATTGAATGAAAATTTGAATGATAATATGTGATCGATCGCAGGAGAAAAAAAACTTTCTTGGCACAGTATTTATACAGACATCGTTTAGCCAATCTTTATTGGTCCGGAAATCATAAAAATTTGCTGAAAAAAGTTTTCCCCCATTGATGAATGGCTATCAATTATTATTCCATGGATACATCGCGTATTTGAGCGATAGACACTGTGGCGCTGAGATATATATTATTAAATTTTATATATATATTGCATTAGAGATTATTTTCGTTTAATTAAAAATAAAAAAAAGATAAATGAAATGTTTTTGATGACCCTGTGGCTGAGGTTATCTGCGGTTGCGTGTAAACGTTTGTGACTCTGACTTGCATACGCACACGCATGAAACCGGTGCGACAATAACGCTACAGGAACGGCCATTAATTAATTAATATGTAATTAGCGTGTTTGTCCACAATTTGGCAACCGAAACGTGTGTCTATCTATGCGTTTGGGTGAAAGTCGTCGCGTTTGCGATACGCAAACTTTGCGTTATTCCGTTTCCCAAACCGCGTGACCTTGATCTTTTGCAATATAGCCGAAAACCGACGCCATTATTCAACCGTATTTTCTTACCCCGCCTTGGAACAGTGCCAGTGGATGGAACGTGGCGGCAATTAGCTCGAGATTTATTATTCGTATCTAGCGCGTTTATTGATAAGAACTTATGAATGAAGTACGAATCTGACCTGCAACAAGTGACCTCCGACTCTTGGCCCGGCCAATCTCAGATAACTCTCCGGCCTCTTCTCGATCGACAACAATTGCAAATCCGATGCGTCGTCCATTGTCTCTCTGGCAGGTGCTGTTTTGTTTCTGGCCGAATTTTTGGCATAGCTGCTAGATGTGGTGCAAAGTTACAAACATAAATAACACCTTCGGCTGATAAACTCATAGACGAGTACAATAACCTGTTTATGAGAGCTTGCATTCCTTGTGAGCAGCGGACACCTGCCGTCCAACTGTAAAATATATGATTCACGTGTGTGGTGCATCTGATTTATCTTGTGCTGATCGCCAATACCACTCTGGAGCCGTGCTTCTGCATCTTGTCTTTGATCCCGGATCGAAGATGCATACGAAAGCCGGAAAGTCTTGGAAAACAGTCTCAATTTATGTTATTTCTTGCTGAAACTGTCTTTAGACGTGATTAAAGACCCTATGTATTTTTTAAAAATATTAATTTAAACTTAAATAAAAAAAAAAATTTACATCTAATTCGACTGAAAATATTCGTGAAAAACTATGAATTTAAAAAAAAACGGACTTTGCATTTATTTTTTAATAATTATAAAAAAAATATTCAATGAAATTAAATCAGAATTGTTTATTTTACACATTTTCTTGTTATACAAATTAAAAATAGTTAAACAATTTAAATAAATCGTTGTATAAATTTATTCGATTCATAGTTAATATGGTTTTAATTAAAAAAATATATCAGTAAGATTTAAATCAAATTCTAGAGCATAGGTTCCCAAACTTATTTGACCAATGGCCCCCCTCTCAGACACAAAACTACACAAGGCCAAAATTTGAACTGTAAATTTACCTTTTTTAAATTAAATGAAACAGAAAAATGTAGTGAACTTATTTTTTATATACAATATCTCGCTTTATAATTAAATAAATTAATTTTATTCATAGAATTACTGCAAAAAAATTAGATTAACACTTTATAGTCCGATAACGCGTTTTAGCGTCATCGTATTATATAGCAAACTTGCATTGAGACCGCTCACGCGTTTTCGCGGACTTGAAAAATAGCGCCCAAACGTGATATACAGTCAACCCTCCTAAAGCGTTCACTTCTATAGCGTTTGCGGTGGTTTTTTATATAGCGTTCGTTTTACAAAACGTAATATTTTCAAGGTTAAATTAAAATTTTCGTAAATATATTATTCATGTGCATTTTAAATATGTACTTGCACTTAGAAAATATTTGTCAGCGGCTCTTTGCCCTTTACCTCTCTAGGCGTGTCCTGTTTTTTTTTTGGTGAATCACCGTCTAAAAACGTTCCAGGGATACTTATCACAATATTTTTCTATTTTTCTATTTTTCTACTATCGTGGAACAAATTATGATCAAGTAATCAATGCATACGATTTTTAAGACAATATGATTTATGTGTTTAAGGGGTTTTCAATCATTCTAATATTTTTATAAATTTAGCGAATGGTATTAAAAAAATCTCTATGGAACGTGATATTAGATGACTCTGACATTAATTAAAATGCACAATTACCCAATTTAAAATGTTCATAATCTTTTTCTTTCTTTAATTATTATTTGTTTTAAATATATTTTTATTTTATATTAATATGTATCCTAAAATAAAACATATTTCCGTAAAGGTTTCATAGTTTATATTTACCTTTTTATTATTTATTCATCATATTCAAAAGCATTTTAAAAAAGGTTAACTAAAAAAACTGTCCCTTTTAACTCGTTTTGAATGAATAAACTGGAAGAAATATGCGAGGTCAATAACCCCTCTCGCATATAGGCACGAGCTACTGTTATCCAATTAAACACATGCAAGGTCATTGAAAATATAAAAATCGGTCAAATATTTGATTTGCTTCAAATCGCAAAGAAGGTCAAAAAGAACCTAACCTCAAACTTTGTATGGGTGCCTAACTTTCTTAAGCGTTTTTTTCTATAGCGTGGTCCCCATCTGAACTATATAGAAGGGTTGACTGTACATACTTATTGTGTTATAAATAAGATACGCCGATACTGATATTGTTGAGTAATAAATTTTTATTATTTGCAGTTTTTTATTTGCAATAAAATTTTATCAAAAAATATATTCAACTACGAGAGTATTTCAGAGAGGTATTTTGGAAATAAAACAAAATAACGACATATAAATTGCATATATAGATTGCTTACTATTATTAATGAATAATACCAGAGAGATGTTAAATTAAATTAATTTCTAATGCGAAGGATAAGCCTGGTGCTTTTCCATTAATTTTTCTATATTTGGCTCTATTTTTGTCAGCAGCATCAGCAAATCTCCGCGGTCAACTATTTGCAGTCGGTTTCTTTTTTTAGTTATAAGGTTTGCGACTGCACTAAATCCACATTCAACCAAGTATGATGACGGAAATGCAATCAAAAATTTTCTAACCACAGTCATAGTCCAGGATAAAGTGTGGGTATCTGCTTTTGTAACCATAACTCTTAGTATCCGTGTTTGAATTTAATTTTTAATAAACTGTTGCTCGATATTTCAATCAATTCCTCTTCTAAGTGCAATTCTGATTGTTCAGTATTTAAGAATATGTCTAATATCCAATCAGGAATCTTAATTGTAAGAATCAATTATTAAAATCGATATAGAGTATCTCCAAATGTTGACAATATATCAAAATGTCATCATCACATTTTTCCACTGATGAAAGATTCAGAAATTGATAAAATTCTTTTCGTCATAATTGCGTTTATATAAGATGTTATCAAAAACTTTTGGTATGCAACAAATTAGATACGTATGTACATACATCATGTAATAACGGATTTTTAAAATTCGATAAGGTTATAAACATTAGCACTGGCCCCTAGGGCTCCTCTACTCCCCCCAGGGCTAGAATTACCCCCTCAGCTTCTCCTAGGTGGCCCACTTTGGGAACGTATGTTATAGAGTATAAACCCATTATTTAAATAAATCAAAGAAGGCCTATATTCATGTCCAGAGACTGTTTATGCGTTTAACGAAATAATAAATAGTAATTTCCGATAATCAAATAAAGCATTTCTGTAAATTATTTTCGTTCAATATATAAAAAAATAATAAAATTTTGCAGAGAAAACATAGATAAATCATAACCAAATAAAATAACAAAATTGTAGAGATGAAACTTATTATTATTAATAATAATCGATTGAGGTATTCGAATTTTTTATTAAAAAATATCCGTGAAGCTATTAAGCCATATTTTTTAAAATTTTCATATAACTTAATATCGGAGAATATCGACGCAATCTTGCTCTATCTCGGAAAAATACGATATATTGTATAAAAAGATGAAAACTACGTTTCTACTTCATTTAGATATTTTTAATTAATTACATTTTAATTGATTTTTCATCACATTAAATTTAATTTTTCAATTAATAATATAATGTAATAGAGTCAGTTCTTCTCTTTATTACTTGATTTATCTCGACATTCACCTTATCAACCAACACTAGGAAATCGGCTGATATATTAAGGATATACCAAGAAGATTTATCATTACATTTGAAGTTATCTTTGCATGGACATGCTCAGATTTATTTTTATATAATAAGTTTTATTTTATCATTATGTGTAAAACGTCCAAACTAGAAAATACCGAATAACATTTCAGATTATATAATATGATATCAGATATTTAATGATTAAATACAGATATCATAGATTGTAATAGCATTCTTTGTCAACAATTATTTCTTAACGTTTTTATACATGTTTTATGCCACTTTAAAACAAAAGCTAAGTTTCATTAACCTTAATATATGGTAATCAGAAGGAGTAATGTCTACCAAATATTGAAATAAATTAATTTTATAACGATTTAATCTTGTCGTGTTAAAAATTACACAAAACCCAAATGCCCATTCTAATTACTTCACCGTTTAAAAATATTCTTGCACTATGGATGTTGCTAATCTCTAGGATAATTCATCTATGGATAATCTTGATTCTGATTAAGTATCATCGTCCAAATTTAAAAGACTTCTGATATAGAGGCGTTTTTAATATATCAAATAAATACCAAAATCGACATATGTTAACAGTGAAAGCTTAACTATTAATCTCATCAATCGTTTTAAAAGATTTGGTAGTATTTAAACCCACATTCTAAAAGAGCAGAATGCACATTTCAGCATTAACCTAAATTAATAAAAAAAAATTAATGGAAATAAACATCAAATGTAAATTAATTGATTTCTTTCCGGTACCTCTAGTATGATTAATTTATTCGATCAAGGTTTAAATGATTATATTTCAGGTACATACAAATGTCATTTTTTTTATTGCGATAAAAAAACTATTTCAATTTCAATTATATAAAAAAATCCGTTGTTTTCTATGAACTTCCCCTGCAGAAAAGGCAACTATTTAATTCTTTTTTAATAAATTTTCAGTTGTTTTTATATTAAATACGAATCTAGTTAATTCAAAATTTTATTCACTCGAATACAATGCTCTATAAATTTAAAAATGGTTAATATGGTGGATGCTGTAGAACTTTTAATCTTATTTTGCGTAATTCTTCCTGCGTATAGTCCAGAATTCTTTGATGACATATTTATTTATGCTAGTAACATTCTGGTATTTATTTAATTTCTTTCCGGTAATTCTAGTATGATTAATTTATTCAATCAAGGTTTAAATGCTAATATTTCAGGTGCATACGCTTTTACTAGACAAAAATGGCCCGTGAAAAGTTTGGAGATGAATCTAGTGGTTGATAAATATTTTCCGTATTCACTAGATCTCATGTTTTCAGACCAAAATATAAAAATATGAAAAAAAAAATATATTTAGTACTTTTAATAATATTCTTAGAGATGCATTGAAATTATTTTGTATCGAGTCGCCGACTATTTTCGCGTCGAATTGAGTCATCGCATTTGTCTGGAGTGGTTTCGCAACCACTTTTCTTGCACATAACCCATTTTCGAGTTGTTAAATTGTATTTACCGTCCAAGTGGGATCGCGAATCGCGAATAATCAAGTTCTTATTCCCGGTATACGATCTGACTCAACACATTTGACTCAGCTCATCGAATGCAACCGCGGCGAATGCAATCTGTGCAGCATCACCGTTCGGCAAACAAAACAAATTTCGTTTAAAATTAAACTACAATCTAATACACGAGTGTTTTCCGAATGCTGACTCGGAAAAGCCGGATCAGGGTCAATTAGATCAGCTGACTGTCTGGCGCCCGGGTGCAGTTGACCCGTGACAGCTTCCGACTGCACCAGTTTCCAGGCACTGTGTCACAACTAATTGGCACTCCGGCTATCCCTGGTAAATTGAAATGTTGCACATGCACCGAGGAGAGTGCATTACATTCTAGAGACGCGTGTTAACATGACACGCGATGCGTCACGCATACGTAACAAGTTGCGTTGATTAGCATCGCGGACAAGCTGTAAAGTAGCTGCATTCAAGTATAATTTTGCGGGATTTATTTTATTTTTTTATTAACACTAACGTTTACTATAAATAACTTATCTGCTTGATTATGCAATTGTGCATCTTGATCTCTGACACGCTGCGCTCAAGCGCAGTGATTAATAATTTAAATAAAATAATCACAAGTATAATAAATCATCGATAATACAGAAAAACATCGATATATAGTAATTTTCTAATGAAAAATTTTAGAAGTGTCATTGTGTCGTTTTCGGCTAATTTTTATTCTACTTTATAATTTTTTCAACAAATAAGTCGAGTGCACCAAGACACAATGAAAGGCTTTCATCAGCTAACTATAAATTACGCATTCAATATGGCTAATAAATGAAATTAAAAACCACCCTTGTACAGGGTGGCCTCAAAAAGCTACATCCTGTTGGAACTAAAACTCCTGATTATCTTCGACCGCTGGGGGTTGATATCCCTATTGGTTTTTTCTAGCTAATTTTCCTTATTTTCAATGAGCTAATAATTCTTTTAGCCTTTACACCGTACCAAACAGTGCATTTTTGGAATGTGATTGACGCTGAAAATTTTCAGTATCATAAAATTTGCAGTTGATTATCCAAGTGGGTTTAAAAAATAGTCTTTGAATTTTCTAAAGCAATATTCTGGCGATGGTTAGTCAAGCAGAGCTACGACATTTTCCCCGAAAAATCGACGACTGATCTAGTTATTTTAAGCCAAGATATTAAGATCTGATTAATTTTATTGCTAGCAGATATTTTGATATTAATATATTGCCTGTAATTTTTCAGTGTTCAAAAATTGACTCAAAAACACTCAATAAGTTTCAGTGTTCAAAACACTCAATAAGTTTTACTCGTTACTAGACAGTTATAGACATTTTAATCTACAAGTAATGCTCTATAATCTATTAAAAACAGATTGAAAAAAACGTTATTCCTTTTATAAAAGCTTTCAGACTTTCAATAGTATCTTAAGACAAAAAAAATATATTTTATTTATTTTACTAGATTTCCCCCCCCCCATTATATATAGAATTATAAATATAAATCCTAAAGAAACTAACGTAATATTATAACACTGGACAAGTTAATTCATTTTTATGTTAACTTTAATCACAAAAACAACTAAAAATTTTGGTTTTCAGATGTTTTTTTATTACATTGTAAAACCTATCCCCTATTTTAATAAGGTTGCTGTATCTCTTTTAACACAAAAGCTAGAACGTATCCTCCGTAAAAATATATATAAATATATATTTGATGATGCGGAAAGAAATGTCAATATTTTCATTGCGATAAAAAGTTTATTTGAACCATAACTTTACAATATTGTTTTATAAAAAGATTTTTTATTGTTTTCTCTGAACTTTCTTCGTAGAATATGCAGTTTCTTTTCCCTTTCATAAAAATTAAGCTTTTTTGTTTTTATTTTGAGGCCAATATTCCGACAAATTAAATAAATATGGTGAATTCTGTGGTTTACTTCTAAATCTAGCTCCTTTATTTTTTGTCTGGTCGAGAATTATTCAATCTTTGACCAAAAACGTTACTAAAATTTGATTTCAAAGTAACACAACAAAAAATTGACATTACTTTTCGCTTTACCCAATATTTATTCTATACAAAATATGTTCTTGAATTTAAATTTATTATAATATTAATTTATTTAAGTAGTACTTAAGATTTTCGTGTATACAGAAATCGTGTAAAAAGATATGTTTTCATACTTATTATTTAGTTTGGTATATATTTGTAAAACCATAAAAATGCATAAAAACTATTGCAAAAGTATTTATTCCGAATTTGCCTAGTAATAAGTAATATTTCAGATGTTTATCTGAAATAACTAGGCTAAAAATATTTTAGTTTTAAAATAATTATCAATAAAATTCGATATCGTGTTTTAATTTAATATTTGACGCAATACGACGATTTTGTTTCAATGCGTAGATCTGAATCCATTACATCCGCTTTTATAAATATTTAAAGTAAACCAATAAACAAATGGACCCTCAATCCGAGATGTGCATTAGTCTGATCTCATAAAACGTATATGTTTACGTTTTCCGGGATCGAGCCGAACGTGTCCAAATATTATTCACTCGGAAAATTTTTAACAACTCACCGAAAAATCACCGATGACAAGATTTTATTAATAACCTCGTAAATATAAAACAGATATATAGGACGACGGGTCCAGATGTGCTTTCTGAAAGTTCCGTGAGTCAGCCGTGTGACTTGATCGTTTTCCTTTTGTGCAATCTGTTTACATGCGCTAAGACACGTGGCAGGGATATAAATAGCGCGGGTTGCGGCCAAGTATCACTGCCGATGATTGATCATCGCGATACGACGCTGTTGAGTATCGTTTCAATGCTCTTTGTGATACACGTGTCTCTGACGTGATATAAACAATCGATAAATAATTTAATTTATTAATATTACGATGAAAAAAAAAATGTCGAAGGCCGTTTAGGACTTGAGGAATTTGTCGACGGAATAATCCATCACCGATAAGGACCCCAGCCACCTGTAATATACAACAAAGGCCGACATTCAATTAGTGGCAATCCATTATGACGATGTCGGTATTTCATCCCGGTATCTCAACACTCGAAAAGGATTCTGACATTAACGTCACAACTGTAAAAGCAACACCAGATAACAGGAGAATAACGAGTCCTGGTCGACCCTTGTTTTTCTTGTCGGCCTGTAAACAAAACCCTCAATAAAAACCACTCGAGTATTTCGGACCCGAGAATCTTGAAATGAGAAAAATAACATAATTACTGATATCGATTTCGCGGAATGCGAATTTCTTTTATGGATCGAGCATTAATGCAGTTTAATTATAATTTATGATGCAATAAATGCGGTTTAATTACTCCACTGATCAATATTAATCGAATAATAATAAAATGTTCTAGAATTTATATTAAATTATGAGGTGCGATCGTCAAGCTTGAGTTTTTAATTTAATATCAAATCAATTAATATTGATTTAAATAAAATTATTTTAATTTGCAAAATTGATTATTTCATCAGATCAGGGTTAAAATTTCGAGAACTCCTAACAAATAGTACTATTTTTGTATGCAATCGCTATAGAATGCTTGATTTCAATGTATCGATTTATTTATAGTCCAATGATAACAATTCTAGTAATTAGAGATCAATATCAGCATTATTTAATCTGAGAACTAGTTAATTTCTTCGAAACATTAAAGCCATTGTAGTAGAAGATTAGAAGAAAATTTCGGTGGAAAAACACTTTCAACATTACGCATACATATAATAATATTAAAATAGGTTCTAGTCATTTATATTTAGCTTTATATTTATATTTTGAATTTTATATGAATCTAAAATATATGGCATAATTTATTTAAATATTAAGTAGGGTTGTAGCGGCTTAAATAATTCATATTCTATGTAAAGCTTATATATGGAGCTTTTATCCAGTGTATATAAAATATTCTTGTGCATTTATTATGGTTTTTAAATGAATAAATATTTATATATATGCCATTATATTATGTACATGTTGCTGTACACACATCCTTGTGTGCATAAATAAATCTGGTCTCTAACGGAATTCTCACCACAGAGCTAGTATACCCTGGGAAGGAAAACCCTAATCTGTGGACCAATAATCGGTCTAGTCTCGATACTTTCGCTCCTCTTCCTTCTTTCTAGGGGAAACCCTTCTGAGGAGGTCTTTCCCATGATGAAAGGATTGCTATTGCGCGACAGGGCTAATAATCACTTGCGACCGGCTACTTGAGACTCGTTTTGGGCAGATGTGCATGTGTATGCCTGTGTATATCTACATTTGTGCGTGGAGTCACTGCTACTCGTCACCGTGACTCGTTAAAAGCAGATTAGAGAAAAGAACAAACGAATACCGAGGCAAACCCTCTCCTACTTGCCTGGACACAGTCGAGAGGGTAAAATCCGACACCAACATGGTAGAAGATGGACGTCCAATGCCAGCAATGGCCAAGGGAGGGAAACTCTTTACAAAAAACCGCATACCAAGACGGCTCGGGTCCCCGCGGTATGGACACGAAAGGGGAGCCCTCACGTCACGTGAGACTCAGGTTCCTTTGGCCTCAACTACCATGCGAGAGTTTTGTAAGGTCCATGCCCTCAGCGAGTGAGAGCCTTGTGACTGGCAAATGATGATGATGATGATATTAAAATATATTCCCTAATTTAAATAGTATAGACTCATATTCTTCAATCCTCACATTTATTATTAATTTCATTAAACTAGTTCTTAATCTAATAATATTGTGACTATTACGATGTATTTATGTAAATATGATGATAATCTATGTAAATCAATGTAATTATAAATCCAGTATATCATGATCCATGAAAAAAATAAAAAAATGAAAATGTCGGGATAAGTTATGAAAAAACGCCTAAAAACATGATAATTTAAAATATTTAAAGTATTTTCTCTAAATATCTGGAATTTTATTAACATCAACATTAATCAAATTATTATGAAACGCAGTTTTAATGTAATATCCTTTAAAGCTTGAGATGATCCTTCAGCTAATGATTAGATTATCTGAACAGTATTTGGTGATAAAAATACAACATTAATTAACGGTTAGTTATCCAAAAACATTACGATTGTTTTTGTTTCTAAACAAAACAGGTATAAAATCATGTACAGGATCATATTCCATGTTTATACCCTTCAATGATCTTGGATGGAGAACTCAATTATTTATATACTCGTTTCATAATTCCATCACCGGATCCATTATTGTATAATAACATCGTCACTTAATCCTTAATATATTAAAGTTACTAACATTTTTTTTAGATTTAGATGAATAACTCTTACTGGAGATTTTCTTCTATTATAAAATTGCATTGCTCTTTTTGCATCACAAGAAGTTGTTTCAGACTGTTTTTATTTATCCTTTGCCCGCACAAAAATTGAGTTTTTCTCGAGTCAAAGATAGGAGTTTCTTATCACCTTTTATACAACGAATCAGAGCTTTTTTCATATATTAAATAATTTTGTGAATTTAAAAAAGATTTTTAGTTTTTTCACCTTACTAACGATATTTCAAAAGCGCGCAAAAAAACCGCGTAAATCGAGGGATTTTTATGGTATATTTGTGATTTAATAAAATTAAATAAACAAAGAGCCGATGCAAAAGTTTAGACGTTTTTGTATGATCCTATCAAAATATGTTTTTCTCTGAACTGAGACCCTGACTCCCTTGGCCACGACTACCATTCGAGATTCTGATAAGGCCCAAACACTCAGGGAGTGAGTGTCTCATGGCTGGTGAATGATGATGATAATGATGCTATGTATGTTCTTTCAAAATGTAGTAAATTAATGACTTCATGCAAATGTGAAGACATTTTCGTATGATCCTATGAAAATATGTTTTTTCTCGAAACTGATGAATAATATCTGTTTTAAAATTGTCCTTTTATATAAAGGATTTTTCCTCTCCATATTTGATTCAGTTCTAGCCTAGCTAGCGTACTGTAGAGAGCACTTATATATTTTTTAAATGTTGATCGATACAATGAATGAAAGCAAATCACGACCCTTTGTTGAATCGATTGGTGACAGGAGATAAGAAATGGGTAGTATAAAATAACGCTACACGGATGAGATATTATGGTATATTTAGAGAAGCCTCATTATCAAAAAAGTAACCCTCTGAGTTTGGTGGGATTGCAAGGGTATTGTGTATTTCGAACTCTTAGAACGTCAACAGTTAACAAAATTAAACATCGTCCTTGAAAAATAAAGACCAGAATTGGGTAAATAATAAAGGGGTAGTTTCATCTGATTATCTTATGATTTTTCGATAAAAATGAAAAAATGATACATAAGAGCAGGTAATAACTACTCTTAATGTATGTTTTGCATCAGAGTCAAGGGAGTTTTACCCCAATAGTATTATTTAGTTTATAAAAATGTGGAAGAATGTTATAAACAGGTTCGTGACTTTAAAAACAGGTGGGGCATGATAAGGTTGAAGTGCCCCCTTTCCCTTTTTTAAAAAAAATATTTATATATATTTTTCAGTACAGTGAAACCAAGAAAATAATATGAATTATAAAAAAAAATATTGCGACATTAAACAAAAATAATTAATACATTGACAAAAAACATATATTTTTCACAAAATCAAATGGAAATCGTTTTTATTAATACTTATTTATTTGATATTCAAATTCCGGATGAGAGAAATACAAAATATATTCGAAAAACGTTGACATTTTTCGAATCGAGTGTAAAATATAGACCGGCGGGGCATATACAGCTCTGCCCCAAGCAAAGCGTTACGCAGTATACGAAAAGCGACCTTCTGTATACGGTAATACGGATTTTTTCTCTTTACCTCTACTTATTTTATTTTTTCATTTATACTTCAGCACATAACATTCCGGCCTTTTATAATATATACACATATTCCAAATAAATGCGAAATCAATTTATTAATAACTATCCGGATAACATTTACAATAGTGTTATATAAGATATGGCTGAGGTTTTTTTGGGGATATTTCCAAATATTTCCCATTTTTTTTAGATATCTTTGAGTTGACGATCATGAAGTATCGGCTTGGCTCGATAAATCTTCGATACTGAGAGTCGGATTTTTTTCAACCTCTTCTTTCAGGGCTGCATCATCCACTTCACGAAAACATCCACTTTAGGCTCATTTTTCCAATCAATATAGCTTGATTTAAATTTTTTGAACCATCTTTGACATTTCTTAATGTTTAATGCATCTCCATAAACATCGAAAATATTTTTTGTTGTCTCCGTTGAGCTATTTTTTGGCTTGAAACTGAAACAACATACAGTTACGCAAATGTTCTTCCGTAGGACATGTCTCTGTCAATATTAAAGGGACACGTAAAAAAAATCAAACACATCTTTCTCAGTCAAAGGACTGAGGAAAACTAATCTGAAACTATGCTTTCCAAAAATGCGACATTATATTTGGGTCCATCTAATAAAAGCGACCTACATCTAAGAAGGCAAGGGTAATAGGTTAAAGGAGGAGAATCTCGCTCATACCTGGCCGGCGTAAATCACAAAAACCATGTAAGCAAGGATGGAGCAGACAAGGTCCTGGTGACAGACGGGGCCAGGCGATCGCCTCAATACATTAAACATAGTCTCTTTCTCCGAACAAAGCTCTGACTGACTAATAAACAGCAACACTCCTTCACATCGGACTAACAGCTAAACTGATGCTAGCGACAACGTGTCCAGGGCAGGTAGAAACCTGCCCCGAACCTGGATTCCAAGCCAAACAACAACACTCATTCGCGTCAAAGTTAAGGACCACGTGATACGTGGTCGCAAACATATACGAAAACGGATCTGTTCGCATATTTCAGCTAATTATTATTTTTTTATTAGAAGAAAGATGTGTGGGGCAGTCCCTCGGCTGCCCATAAGGACGAATTAAGCTTAAATATTGTTTGTATTTCACACAAATAAAACGTCCAAAACATTTAATGCATATCTAATCGAGACATCGTCCTGCGTTCGGGCCATACACGTTTGACGTCTAGCCAGACGCCGGGCATCGGGGCGTGATGATACTTTCGTTTTGTTCAGTAGCCGAGCGCCACAGATTAAATGCAATAATTTATTTATCTCGGTGTAAACATTTCGCAGTCGAACGAGCCACTAATGAATATGTTGGAGGCGCACTTGCAACTGCATCGAGCAAATTGTTGTTTATGAGCCGCCGTATCCGTTCTAATTTTTATTCTGCGCGCGCGCACGACTATCGCCTGCGCATGCGCATGTGTATGCGTGTATATGCTGCAGGCCAAGAAAGTGTATTGATCGAAATTCGAAATTTGCACTGTACTCGCGAGATTCGGAGCGGTTCGTACATTACATTTTATGTTTATAGTGTTTTTTTTTATTAAAAAAAAAATCAGTAATAGATTTAACCTTTTCCACTCTGAATATGTTTCTTCAAAACCAATCAGCTACTCTGGATAAAACAATATATTTGTTTACTAATTAAAAATTAAAAATCTGGGTTCATTAGTTTTGGCACACTGTCTGGTAATACTGTTACGTGTACACTCAAATGTGTATGACCGTAATTTATGAATGAAATTTGGTTCACTTTGTTAAAAATATTTTATACTTAAATATCAGAACTGCAAACAATGCAATCCCTATACTTTTCTGTTTATCAATCCCTATGAGATGAGATGTAGATTGACGTGATTTAATCGCTGCTCTGGATCCACTGAATATCTATCTCTTTTTTATTAATCTTTTCCCTGCGACTTCCAACCAGATGAATAACTAGTCTATCTACAAATTTCTCATGAGACAGTGGTTTTTATATTATTTTTTCCTTAGTTTCTATAGGTTCTAATAATCAATAGGTACCAAACCATTGGTTAAAATATTTGGTTACTATTCTATCACTGATAGTAAAATTAATTATTTTTTTTGAAAAATTATTAGACAGAATACGAATTTTTTGACAGATTTGAAGTTCTTGATGACCTGGAATTCATCGTCTATCTCATCCCTAGAGTATGTACATTTCTATCGTTTGTGAAGAATGATCACTTCCACTATCTGTTTCATTGCCGAGCTAATTGTCTTCGCCAATGTCTGTATCATCACTATTTCCATAATTTTTTGTCATTTTTTCTAATTCAGATTATGCTATTAATAATCATTCGTTTACTTTCACAATCATCATTATTATAATTAACATTATCGAACGTAAAAAAGGTCATCATCACTAATATCGAAATAATCATTATAATTGAAAACAAAAGTTTCATTATTTTTTATTAATTTCTGTGGTTTATTATTTAATTATAAACACTATTTCACTATTTTTATGAAATAATTATGTGTTTAATGGAATTAAAAAAATAATAGTCCCGCAATACAGAACGTAGGGTCACAGTACACAGCTTCGGACAACTTTCCTATATGAAGAAATTGACTGACTGCCCCAAAAATATTCGCATATGAAAAATATCGATAAATGCAAACATATTTCTGAGAAATAATTACGCGTAACTATAAATGATCGATTAATATATTGGGCCAACAGTTATGGCCTTCAGAGTGGAAAGAGTTAAGCATCATGATTTGAGCTGAATAATTCTGCAATTCTGACGATATTATTATCGTGATTACTAATAATGCAGCTGCACTATTTTTTTTAACAAATAAAAATTGATAGCTATGATTCGATTCTGATACTGTATCGATATTTTCATATTTTCGTGGGTGGGCCATCTTAAAACGCATCTAAGAATGTATGATTATGGCCAATCAATGGTCCGGCTCAATATTTTTTTTATTCCGTATCATCAACGTGGATAATGATACGACACATTGGAGATGATGATCAGTTTCCAATGGAAAACTGGTAAATTGCATATATTAATGCGATATTATTTTTATGCAAGGCCAATGAACCGCCGCAATTAATATTAAATTAATAACGAAAAAAATATAAACATATTGAACGTGTATGGCTATGGTGTTGATGCATTTATCGTGAACGTTTCATTGATCGCATTGTATTTGAATCAGGGTTGTCAATTTTACAATTTTTTTTTTTATTAATTATTAAATATTAAATACAATACAATGATGGTTATGCTAATGGTAACGCACTGTTATATGAGATCGAATAAATTATAATTTAATTACGTTTTATATGGAATATTAGTGTAATAATACGAAATAATTTAGCTTTCAATTGCGAAAGTTTATTCTTTGACTTTTATGGCCGAGCTTTTTTTTTATTTCCGCAGGCGCGATAATAGAAACTCCGTAGCTTATATCCGGAGATTTATTTTTATAACAACATTATTCCATTAAACGAATTAAAGTTTTGACAGAATTATTTTATATTGTAGCACTTAAATTATTAAGAAAAACAAGACGCGTATTTTCGTGAATAACATATGAATTTTATTTCGCAGCCGGCATCAGGGTACCATGCCAGAACGAGGGCGAACCAGTCCACATCGATACCATCGACATTAGCTGCTTCAAGTGCATCTGTAAGGTAAAATGACTGTTTATTTTTCATCTCAAAATTATACGCAATAATGTGTTAATTAAATGTTTAAAAAAATTGTAAGTTCGGTCTCGGGTTTAATACACCCCGACGTGTTATTAGCTCATGAATGTGGTCTCGGTGCACTAATGCAAGGTTAATTACACGTCAACTCGTTTTTTGCGATAATAAATCCTTGGAATATATGAGTGTAATGTCTTTATGCGAAAAAAGTCAGTCAATTAAATGAGCCATTTGAAACTAGACTACAGTTATTTATTACCGTGGCTAAGCCATAAATGATACGACTCGGATCGTAGAGACGCACTGAGTCGATTATAGGATTTAGCTGGGATTGAACGATTGTAACATGGCCAATTAAAATTAATAGTTTTATTGCTGCAATCTGAAATGGATATACAATTTTATTAATATTAAATAGAGCAATATGTTTTATTTTTATTCGCTTTCAAAATTCTGAAATATAAACCCTTTCATATAAAATCTAGCCCAAAATAATAGCGATTATTCATAAAATTCTCCTTAAAAAAATCTACCATCTCACCATTCAAACATAAATATGATTAAATCATGGATAAGAAGAATAGCCTTGTATTGGAACAAGGACGTCTGGAGTTAATTTTGAACAATTTAATATATTTTTGTAAAAGTATCGTACTTTTGAATTATTTAATTACTAAGACACATCTCGTTATAATAAGAATTAAATAAATATTATATTTCATTAGATTGTTAAAAATGATCTGCTATAGATATAGTAAGATATTAACACTCAAAGACCCGGTCCCGCGTTAGTGCGGAAATTTTCGTAAACGGTAAACACCCGCTCCCGCATTAACGTGGGTTCACAAGAAACGTGCTATCTAATGGCCATGTCATTTCTTTAAAGTTTCTACGATCGATACACCTTTATTCATTGCTCTGCATGTCCTTTGTAAAATATATGACATATGTATTTATTTATGGTTGAAAACTGTCCTTGAAATAATAGTTTATTTTGATAGAAAACGTTCCAGTACTTACACATCGACTGTAACGAATTTAGGTTTTTGTTTATCCATTCAACAAAATAACTTTTTTGGAATATTTATGTGGCAATGTCCGTCACATCCTTTAATATGTAAAGCCAAAATTACATACTACATAAAGATATATATTTGTTTTTATCGTCTAAAAATACAATAAATCATCATTTCATTTACAGCTCGAAAATTTTATTTCCTTTATCTAAATATCTCTAATAATCTAATATAAGTATACTATACGTAGACAATTTCTCTTTGGCCAAATTCATTCCAAAAGGAAAAAAGCTATAAGCATTTTTTAAAGAGCCGCGCAAAATCGCAAGATCGATAAAAAGATACGGGTTTAGGTGTAAGTTTCGCCTGAAAACAGCGGGTGCTTGAGTGTTAAGCATGAGTTTAATGTAAACAGATTTATTGCATTATTATAAAAAAAATTAAAATGTAAACAAATATATTAGATATTTTTATTTATAATGAAAAATATCTAATAAAATATATGCGTATCCATATCATATATCGTATTGTAGCGTTAAAGATATTTTCATATAATTATTTATTAAATTTGCATATACATATTAAGGAGAAATATAATTCATTTAAATTAAATTTTATACATTTATTTAAATATTACAAAAAAAATTCTAGTGGGAAGTCAGTGATTTTGTATACCTTAGTTTAGAAACAGTTAGTTCATATAAATATGTGCTATGATAATTAATATAATATTCTGAGCATTTTTTTAAGTGTAAAATGATCGAACTTCTCATCCATTGAAGATCGATTTATTCCCATTCAAATAATTTAAATATTTACCCTTAAAATCAATAAATCGATTCGCAAAAATTGTCTAAAGTACTTGATTATTTTTAAATAATTCTAATAATTTTTTTTTCGAATGATATGATGTCATAATTTAAATGATAACAAGTATATATTACATCCCCGTAGTCTTATATTTAAATTATTAAGAGGGTGGGTAAAACACCTTAAAACGGTTGTCATAAATAAATCAATTTTCACTCGTAGTTAAAAAAATACCTTTAGCTAATAGATTTATTTTTTTATTTGACTACGATGGATAGATGGCATATAAAGATTCTAATGATGCAAGGGCAATGAGTCTCTTACACATTTATTTCCCCCAGTGTCAAACCACGTAACTGGATAATTTTAATATTATTTCATTTGGATTGGAATTAATTTTATTTGTTTTTATAATTATTTATTCAATGAACGGGATATGGCATTAAATTAATTAATTCCAACGCATAAAACTAACTACGTACATCTTTTTATAAAACATGCGGAGGTAATGGGGATCTTATTTTTCATACCTCATTGTCAGTGTTATAGAAAATTCCCTGAATTCATAGTTTTTATGGGAAAACTATCCGACTATTAACTTAGTTCAGTCGCGGTTAATCGCATTATATAAATAATATACATGTTACCTACAAGCCATAACAATGTTACTTACTTAAATAATTTAAAAAGTAATATATAATATTGGGTATAGCGAAAAGAAATGATCCTTTTTTTAGTACTAAGGAAAAACTTATTTACAAAAATATTACAAATGATTAATTTGTTTAAATAATTTGTATTATTATTTAAGATGTCTCCACACCTAAAATTTTGATTCTTTATAAAAAAAAAATCTGGCTTTGGATTTAATAAAGGCATTTGGCGGATTTCACCTGGTTTGAATTATTTTTTTTTGTTGTTAAAGCGAATGTTCCATACCAAATAAGTGAATCTGATGGAGCAAATATCAGAGAGTAAGTATGAGGTAATAGTTCCAAGTTAACTCTTTAATTTTATTTGGGAGGATCTTTTACAAAGTGCGAAGCTCTGCGTTATCATGTTGTGTAAATGTGCCATTGATTATTTACTAACATTGACCGTTTTATCAATTCTTCCTTTAATCTATTTAATTGCGAACAGTATACCTCTGCTGTGACTGTTTTGCCAGGATTTAGTAATTCATAATGAATCACTCCCGAAATATCCCACCAGACCGACAAAAGAATTTTTTTTAACGACATACCAGGACGAGGTGTTGAAATCAGTGCTTCCCCTGGAGAAAGCAATTGCTTTTTTTTATTAGGGGAGTTATAAAGGATCCATTTCTCATCTCCAGTAATTACCCTTCTTAGAAATGGATCGGTTTCTATACCTGTCAACAAAGAAGAACAAATGTATCACTTGTTGATCCAAGGCCGACTGCGATACACGACACCCAACCTTGTCTATGTTTCTTTCCAACAGTTTAAGTGGTCTTTACAGTAGACCAGGGACAGCCGATGCTCCGGGATAATTCTTTACTGTTTTTCGAGGATCGGATTCCACTAGTAGGATTTGAAAATTTGATCGTCGATTTTGCGGCCTGATCTTTGGTTTATTTTCTAGATTTCTGTCCCCATTTTAAATTATTTTCAACCGTCGATAATTTCCTAAAACCTTCCAAAATATCACTCATAAGCTCTGCAAATGCTTTCGGTGGCTTCTTTGCTTTTCAATCCTTTGTCAAATAAAAACAATAACACACACCGTAACTGCATCTCTTGGATCTCTGGCCATGACATTTTTTCTATGAGTGAAAATGAAAAAAAAAATGTATTTAAGTCGAGAAGGGATAAAAGGAGCTTTAAGTAATAATAATTTTGACGTACTTACTCGCCGGGAACCAAGCGCAAACTGATTTCAAAGAGCGCCCTAAAAAAACGGTCATTTCTTTTCGCTATACGTAATATATTCTTTTTTCAACAAAATCGTAAAAAAAAATAACCAGAGTAGCTGATTATTCTTGGAAAAAAATATCCAGAGTGGAAAATGTTTCCAATAGAACAGTTGTCGTAAAGGACTGATCCGGCCCTTGGTTTGTATTTAAGTGACCGCTGTTTTATTTGAAGGTACGATAATATGTTTTTAAAAATGGAGGTGTATTGTAAATTTATATTCACCCCCTCGTCAGTATCGTAGGGAGTCTAATCGCTTAGCTCGTACTCCCAAATTGATTATTTAATCTTTTTATATATATTTTTTATTAGCGCGATACTTCCGTTAATACCGTGTTAATCGAGGTATTTTATTATATGTATAATATCCGTATGTTATGTATTAAAATGTCAATAAAAGCATCGATTTTCTTCGATCGGAAAAATCGACTCCCTTGTCGGCGCGTATTTTCATTGGCGTCGCGACGCCTGTTCCCTGGGCTTTGGAGCACGGAGCGTTTGGCTGGCCGAGGCCGTGTTACGGTAGGTGTCGTAATTGAAAAGAAAGTGCTTTCTAGATTGGAAAGGCAAACACCTGTAGCCGCGTTCCGGTGGTAACGGCCGCCCGTGGGCACACCGCGCTCCGAATACCTGTAGCGGCCTTCACGAGCAGCCTTCATACGCCACGCGACTAACGGGTCGCTACCGTTACGTGCACCAGCCGACGAAGAGAGACCAAGAGGGCCTAGGAGTGAGCGAGCCAGAGTGCTAGGCACCCAGCAAGCATCCCCTCTGACGGCCCACCGAGCTTCGAGCTTCGCCGTCGACAGCTTTCTTGCAGATTCCTTGTCGTAAACGCTCTTCAGTCGTGCTCAACACCTTCAACAAGTCAATGCTCATATAATAACATCAGCCTGTCAAACTACAGCTTGTCCATTTTGTTAAGGATCAGTATTAAAACCGTGCATCTACCATTCTTCTGATGACTGTCGTCTTTGTTTTTTTGTTGTTGTTATTATTTATTTTTGACGGATCTCCCAGCGGTGGTCAGCTTTCTCGTCGACTACCATGTTCACCATACGATCGACTACCATTAGAAATTGCATAAAAAGCTTTAATTAGCCATTAGTTGGTCACACAGAGACCAGATAGCCACGCTGAGTGATGTAAGCCCGCGGCCGTCTTACGTCCGCATCTAATTTACTTCTTAGCTGCGGGTAACGAATGGTTATTCCATTGGGCGAATATATATATATATATATATATATATATACATACACACATACACACAATATTATTAATAAATATATATATAGATCCATTTGCGCAGACGGCCTTGTTCCAGTTTTGCATGGAATCCAATAACTCGTAAGGAGTTCCGGTTGAGCGATTAGATCTGAAATGAGCGCGAATTTTTGCGGACAGCTTTCGGGTCCTTTGAATAAAAAAAGTATTTATTTAATAATATTTTTGTGCGACGAATACGTTTCAGAAATTGTCTTATATTAAATGACACACAGTTGAGAGGGTAAAATCCGATACATAACATGGTAGAAGATGTACGTCCAATGCCAGCAATGGCCAAGAGAGGGAAACTCTTTATAAAAAACCGCATACCAAGACGGCTCGGGTCCCCGCGGTATGGACACGAAAGGGGAGCCCTCCCGTCACGTGTGAGACTCGGGTTCCTTTGGCCTCGATTACCATGCGAGAGTATGGTAAGGTCCATGCCCTCAGCGAGTGAGAGCCTTGTGACTGGCAAATGATGATGATGATGATGAAATGACACATTATCGGAATTAGATAAGCTAATACTTAAAATCACGAATTTATAAAATTTATGCTTCGCAGAAAGTTTTGAACAGTGGGAAATTGTTTTCAAGTTTTCATTATCATTAAAATAAAAATATAAATGAATTTATTGGTGATTTAATTAAAATAACAACATTAAAATGTATCTAAATGTCTAAATTTAATGCAGATTGTTGTTTTAGATATTAGTATTTTTGTAATTTTAATTACTACTCTTTTTATAAAAATCATGATTTAAAATACAAAAATATCTCGAGTATTTAGGAGGGTAAACATTGCCTAAGGGTAAATATTTTTTAAAAGAGGGTAGAAAATTTATACCTAAATATATACAGTAAACGTTTGCGGCAGTTTTTTCCTATAACGTCAAACCCCCCTATAACGTACATATTTTAAAACGCTAAATAGAATTTTCATAAAATATTTTTTAATTTTATAAAATTAACTAATAAAATGTCGTGTTGATCTTCCCTGCCCGCAAGTTGCGGGAAGATTATGTCAGCCAAAATACGTAAGGATATCACTTATCTCGCTAGTCAAGTCATTTGTGCTGGTAAACAAGTGAAAATGTGAAAAAAAAGAAAAATTTAAATGTTTGATGCACTGATCTCCTTAAAATCAAAAAATAATAAATGAAAATAAATTACCCTCCTATAACGTGGAACCTATCTGGACGTTATAGGGGGATTTATTGTATTTATTGTTAATCAATAACAAAAATAAATTCTGTATAAAACTTTTCATCGTTCATTGCTTTATAAATCAATGAATACTTTCTGCGAATAACGTGGTAACTAACACTTTTATACATCTATTTTTCAAATATCATAAGTTTTTATTAGTAAGCTAACGTTGCCGTTCAATGGAATAACGTGGTTTGTACATCTCTGGAAAGGCGCCCGTCGTTCTCTCTCTTAGTGTAATGCTAAAACTTGTGGAATAACGTTCTAACAGTATTAGCATACAACGTTATAACAGATTGTTGGTATAGTAATTTTTAATAAATTTACTGAATAATATATATATATTTCTATTCCACAAAAAAAATAAAAATATCTATACAAAACCTTATAAAATATAATACAACTTTTGTTAGTTACCACCTTATACGCGACACGTGTTTACATGTTATTAAAATAATTTATTACTCTCAATATACCTAATATAGCTCCCAAAATATCTACTAGGAATATACATAATATATAATTAATAGATAGCTTGGGGGTGCTGCAGCTCCGCAGTGTATATAGAAGAGCTGTCCCTAATTACAAATGAAAAATAACACAAAGAATATGATATAATATGATCATTTCATACTTTGTTTTTTAGTGAATACAGTGCGAAATTTATTTTAAAAAAATCCAGCACTCAAATTAAATAGTTAGTTGTATGTAAAAAGTGTAATTGGAAAATTCCGTTTTATAATTTGGTGATAAAAATATTTTTCTGTTAAGAATCTGTTTTTATGTTATGAAAATATTGTAATGGAAATTGTATGGAAATTTTCACTTATCTTAAAGTTTTCTTAGATATGTTCAAAATCAGCAATGTTGACATTTGTTAAACATTATCAAATATTATATTCAGAGATTAGCATACGTCTGATTACGTTTATCTCGAAATCCTCGCTTAAATCGAATCAAAAACATTAAGTGCAAGACATCAAAGGGTTAAAATGCCCGCATCGACGAATGCATAATTCAAACGAGTTAATTGCACTGCGGATATCTCAATGCGTCAACTCTTGTTATTCTGCAATTGCAGTTTAAGACACTTTCCGATCCAATGTCAACATTAAAAGACACCAATTAATTCCGAGACATAAATCTGCGACACAGAGAACGCATTTGCACAATGATAATTAACGAGCGCATTGTTAATCTGTCGGATCGTTGTCTCCGCTGATTAATCAGCGAGACTGATTAATAAATCGCAAACGGATCGAAGATTAATCAGGAAGTCGACACTCGATATTCCATACGCAGTTCTGTAATCAATAAATCAGCATGCGTCTGTACAATGTAATTGACAGGCGACGTATCTATTTGCGTTTTATTTAATCGTTTCAGCGATGATTTTCTTTGGAAAATTGCATTGGTAAGGGTATGTTTTTAAGTGCTCAAGGTCGGTTCATGGTTATGTAATTATTTTTTTTATGCAATGTTCGGAATTGTTTTATATTTTTCATAATATTCGATTAGTGTTATGGTATGAAATTCCATCAGCCGGTGGCTGATGATGATGACCGGCGTCTGCACGAGCTCTGTGGTATGTGCGCACAGTGGCGCATTGTTGTTGCTGGTTATACAACGACCTCCGAAACCGGCGAACGACCTTGTTGGCCCAGTTGGTTGTGGTGTCATAACTCAGCGGACACAGATTCTTATTTTTTAAATTAATTATTTAATCAAAAATAAATAATAACGAAATACACGTTTAATAAATAAATTCTAAAATCAGTGATATATCAGTATTTAATCCGTAAACTATATATTTTTCTGGCTGTAAACGATCGGCGGTGACGTGAAGATTGAGCTTCGAATCGATCTTCAAGTCGAAGTCCTCCGACGCTGGTCGATATACTCTATTTTGATACACAGAGTTTCGCATTGCGACCGGTTTCATTATCAGGTTCCATAAAATGTACAAATCATACTTTAATTAATTTTATCTTTTACACGTTACGTGATTAAGTCATTTCGTTGGACGCAAACAGAGACACGCGATTCAAGAAATCGAAGAAGTGGCGTCTTCGGCTACGTGCACTTACACAACATTTGCATTAGGAGACAATGTCTTCTTCTGTTGTACGTGTAGCGCCTCGAGCCACTTCCGCATATTTCTGATGCCGAAATTGAAATTACAAAACCGCAAGGACGCTATTACATCTCGATGCTCGTGCTTCTTCGCGGTGGCCTCCCGCTGGCATCGATCCGAACTTGACCAACCGAAATTTTTTGATGACTCCAGTGCACCGCGGAGGTCGTCGACCACCGCATTAGTTTTACTATTCAATTTATTGTAGTCTGAAACTGCTGCAATTGACTGGTCAGCGTGTGGAAATTGCTGATGGGTAATTGTAGATGTGAAGAAAGGAACGAGCAACAATCAATTCAATGGATAGTTACGTTCCTCTCTGTCTTCGAATGGAATTAATTATTTTTTTTATATGCGACTACAAAACAATTCGAATTTTCACGCACATTTTTTACGCGATACTTTTTTTTTATATTTAAAAATATTAAAAAACTTCTAATAGAGGGACCTGAAAGAAATCGCGTATTTTATGAATCGGCGTTTGAGTTTAGTTTGTGAAAAACTACTGATTAATTTTTGTTTTATTGTTAAGAGTAAAATACTATGATTTTACGGCCAGGGCTTGAATGCCAATAAAGTTGATATAGTCAAGAAACAACGGTAGTAGATGCTAACATTTGAAGGGCCTTCAGGTTGGTTCTATCAGATCCTCCTTTAATAATTGAAGAATTATTACATCGAAAAATCGAATATAATGGAAGACCGTATTTCATGGAGGTCAATTAAGAGGTTCTATCAAACAATGCTCCATACGATTATTACCCTTTAACCCCGCTTGAAACAGTTTTCAAAAAAAAACGGCATTGAAAGCCTTAAAAAAATTTGACAAATGGATTAAGCAAAGATGGAGACTATATTTTATAGTATTATGTAAAAACATAAGAAAAAAAATCTATTCATTATTAAATACGCGATTTCTTCTTCGTCCCTCTAATTGTTACGACAATAGCTTTTTCTTGTTAAGATGTTTCTGTAACATATCTAAGGAGATCAAGTCAAATCTAACTCGAGGGATATGAAAATAATCCCTCGAAAAAAAAAACAACGATATATCGTTGCTCAGCAGGCAATAGGATAGAGGAAAAAAAAATATTACGATCAATTATTGGAAAAGAAAATTAGGCAATTGTTTTCTTTCTTAATAAAAATGTTTTACTATTGAAAGTTTTGCAACAGTTAGCAATTTTTTTAATAAATAATCTATGCTTTAAGTGTAGATAATCACACCTCGAGTGAATGATGATCTACAGGTGATACAACTCCTTCGAACTTAATAACTTTCTTAATAGACCCTTTACATTTGTTCCTCCAATCTACACCAGTGATGCACATACGGCGTAACTCGATTACATAATATAAAAAAAGAAGAAAATTATTATTACTCTTAAATAATTAAGAAAAAATGTTATCTAAGTTTAAAAAAAAAATCAAAATAGAAAACTTTGTCATCGTCTCCCAATAGCTGCACCACTATAGACTCTCTTCATGAACCCCGTTGGGAAACCCCAAGTTAAACCATTTTTCGTAGTTCAACATTTAATTTTTTAAAAAAAAACTATGCCTGAAAGTTACAAAATATAATTTCCATCATTATTAAGCACCTCTATCTATCTATTTTGTAAATTTTCAATTCCTCTTTAATGAAAACTTTGTAGCTTTGAATTAAATTAATGTTTATGGTGACTTTCAACATCGTTCATACATTTTTTTTCTTAAAGAGTATTCCATTGATTTTCGTAGTCTCGATTGGATATAGTCCTTCGACTATAAGAAATATATATAAACTATATAGAAAACTGAGAGTTCGACTCCCGTGCTTATGGCTGGCGACCTGGCCAGTATTCGAAGAGCCAAGTTGACCTGAAGGACAACCATCTCAATCCTGACCTTAGGGTTGAGATGGACGCGCTACTGCTAAGGCCTAGGATGTGTATAGAAGAAACCTAGGATTGGTAGAGATCGGGTAGTGTCCTTAAGACTCGCTTCGGGTTAGAAGGCTATTTACATAATAATTTAGCTAAAAATCTGGTAGACAGAAGATAGAAAACTGACAGCTCGACTTCCGAGCCTGTGGCTGACCCCTATTCGAAGAGCCGAGATAACTTAGAGCAGTGATTCCCAAATTATGGGCCGTAGTACAAAGTACAGATATTCATTTATGATCATTTTTCCACACAGCATTTTTAGGAAATGTATATATTTAAGTCTGTTAAATAATAATTGAGATTTTTGAGAAGTTTTGTGAGAAAGTTTGATGAGAAGTGGACATGAAGAGAAATTCAATGAATTTTAATCTTTCGCTTCAGGGAAACGAAAGCAATATTTTGATAATAAACATAAAACTTCAAGCTTTCCAACAAAAGCTTTATTTGTTGTCAAAAGGTATTAGTCAAGGATGCACGGAGATGTTTTCGTGTTTGAATGATTTTCTCACGAATAATGAAATATCACTGTCGACTTCAATGAAAAAAGTTATACTTGATCACATGGTCGAATCGATACTATTTTTCAACAAATATTTCCCAAACTTGGATGAGGATCAAAGGAACAATTGGATAAGAACACCATTTGCCAAGTCCTTAAAATATGATCATATTACGTGGACAGCACAAGAAGAGTTGATCGATATCAGATCAGATAATTTGCTTGAAGCGGAATTTAATGAAAAAAGTATTTCAGAATTTTGGTTAAGGCGACATCAAGAATATCCTGCTATTGGAAAAGAAGCTCTAGTAAATCTTATTCCTTTCGCGACTACATACCTATGTGAAATAGCATTTTCTTCATTACTTATATTGAAAAGTAAGCAGAGATCATGCCTTTCCACGGCGACTTTTGAAGATGCTTTGCGAGTTAGCATTTCTGACATTAAACCCGATATCGATTTGTTATGTAAAAACATGCGACCTCATCTATCGCATTAAACTATTTCATGTGTGTATGGTTTTTATTTTAAAAAAATGCCGGGAATTAATTCTTTCAGATTTAGGGGGCCTTGACATGAGAGTACAGTGTACTCTCGATTATCCGTGCATGGATTATCCGGTTTGCGGATTATCCCGTGCCTGAAAATATTTTGATTGATTTTTTTCTATTATGATTGATTATAAGACGCATTAATGAATCACGATCTTGAATATGCGCGTGTATAGGGACACGCAGAAACGTCGCCCTGCCATTAATTTCGATATTTATTGCCCATATTTGTGAGCTCTTGGGACTTCGTTAGTTTCAAAGAATCTAATGTTCACGAAATTTTCGGTTCCTTTCTAAATGTCTTTCGTAGTTTGTTTATTCAGTTGCTTTGATTCCTAGCAGTGAAGAAGTGCGTGTCTTTACAGAGAGCAGATTTTTTCATTACACACGTATGTTTGATTGTACAATTTCTTTCTGTGTGATATTATTTTTCTTGTTATATATGTAATCTTAAAAATTCATATTTTGGCTGTACACATCTGTACCGTTTAAAAATGGAGAATCCACGTCAAAACTTTCCGAAGAATATATAATTGGTATTCAAACTGTTCGAGATATAGTCAAACAAAAAAATAAGGTAGAGGCGTTTGCTAGAGATTGTGATAGTTCTGCAGGTCCTTCGATACGAAAGAGTATGAAAACGTCCACATTCGAAGATTTGGATGCAGCCATGCTAATATGGTTCAATAAAAAACGAGCAAAGGCCAAAAAACAATTAGCAATTGTGTTGTATATATGATATTATATTCGAAAATAAAATAAAAATTTGATGATTCGGATTATCCGTGTTTCTCGACTATCGTGATCATCCTCCCCAGCATTAACCCGGATAATCGAGAGTGCACTGTAATTGTAAAGCACTGATTTGGCGGACGACCGTCACGGTCCTGAAATCAGGATTGAGACGGATATTTCTCTGCTGGAGATTGCGTAGTGTCCTCCTAGAGTTAAAAGGCCACTTAAAAAAAATAAAATAAATAAATAAGGGATGCTATGTCCAGCGATGAGCTAGTGATGTTTTAAGTGATAGAACTTATCTGATTTTTTTTGTATGTCCTCCGGATATTTTTTTGACATGATTCGCGATAACAGAGCGTTGCTATCGACACCAGCGGATCGTTCTCGTATTTCATTCAATCACCTTCATCACGAGCACGGGGAGTGCAACTTTCAGATGCGATCACCCTGACGACGGAATGTTTTCGCATGCCTGACTCGCCGGCATGTCGCACTTTTCGCTACCGGCCTATCGGATTACAGCATCGGTGAGGTGCCTAGGGACACACGTCGATATTGGCACACGACACGCTCCAATTGCCGAAAAAATTAAGTATTTGCGAATCCGGGTGTGGTGGATGGAGGCGCGTGATGGACGAGTCGCCGATCTCGTGACGTCACATGCGCACGCGCACAAGAAACCAGATTTTTTAAGTAATCTGCGGGCGACACGCAAGATATGCCCAGTTCATGACGTGCGTGTTATTTTTTAATATAAATTATTTATCGAATTAATTATCGGCGCCATGATCGTCGGATGCAATCGCATGTTTTATTGAAATATCAACATTTCCGTATACTCCGTTCGTTGGATGTGATTTTATGGAAAAATTCGCAGAAAAACATTAGCATGTGTTCATTAAATATATATATTTTTTTTCTGTCTGATAATTTAATTAAACACAATAAGCCTTAATTTGTATACGGCGTATTCAATCATGATCACGAGTGTGTTTCTATGGGCGACGCATTCGACCAGATACTCCGGATTCCATCGCCATGTTTTCATACTGGTAATGAGCAATCCGAGGCTCCGATCAATTTTAATTATAATTTTAAATTTTTGAGTCCATTAAGAGGCGATATTATAAATTATTATATTTTTTTTCCGCATTCGCCGGCGCCATATTGTATCGGAGTGTTTGGCGCCGGCCCGGAATTAACTCGGCATTAGCCATCGCGGGGTTCCCGCCATTAATATCGCGACCGTTCCAAAAATTGCAATATGCCATCAATCATTGTTTGGCGAGGGAAGTGCGCAAAAAAAAAAATATATATAGCAAATTCCAGCGGCACAATTAAAAAATTGCGTATCTGGTCAAACATGGCGCGCGATAATGGACTATTTCCGCATTATTGCATTTATTCGATAGGAAAAAATTCTTATCGGATATGATGTATTAATAATGTATTTTTTTTAAGATTGAATATTATGATACACGAGATGAATGTGTTATTGATTATAAAAAAATACGATTTTTTTAATCAATATTGCTTGATTTACAAGGCGAAACAAACGTCAAAACAATCCCAATCGTTGATTTTCCCATCTAAATATCTTATTGAGACACTGTCTTACTTTCTTTTTTGGTTCAAAATACGTGCTTAGGCTTATTATCGGGGGAGGGCTTATTTTTTCAAGTAGAATAAGTAGATTTATATATTTTCATTCAATATTTATTTGTAGGAACATACATAAGAATTTGTGCATATGGCTATGTACATTTTAGGTACTAAGGGTACATTTAGGTACCAATATATAGGTATTTAAATTTATTCGAATACAGTCAAGTCACTTTCTTCTGGAACATCGTCATAAATGATCAAATCCTTGAATCTTGCCCTGATTTTCCTCTTTAATCTATTTGCTGTTGAATCAATGGTCCGAATGTCTCATGTCCTGCAATATAGCTATCCTTAAATAAATATTTCTAGTCTAAATAGCCTTTTCATAGTGTATTAGAAACACAACCGTCAGTTATATTATCCCATGAATTCTTCACCCAATTAACAACTTCTTGTAGGCCAGGCTTCAAAAAATTTCCACGTACATTTTTCACATTATTTTAACTAGGGCCTATTTTCGGGGTATTTTATTAAAAATCCTGAAAATCACGCTAGGCCTTATTTTCGGGAGATGTCCTATTTTCGGAAAAAGACGGTATACAATTGTATCTAGATATACGACTGCTTTGGAATAAGTCCAACATGTCATATATGCTGTTTGGATGGAGGAGTTATTGGAGAGGGACAAGGAAGATTTGACCACTAAGAAGCTGCAGAAACTTGAGTAGGAGACTCAGAGGAGGAGAAGACAGAAAAAACTCCGATTTTATTAACCAAGGAAATCTTTACTAATGAATGAATGTCAAAAAATTATATTTTCGACAAAAAGTCAAATATTCCGAGAAGAAGCAAGTTTTTTTAAACAATTTTTGGTATTTTTTTTGTTTATTCAATTGAAAAAACAGTCTTAAAATAATTTTATGTCAATAAGAATAGTTTTTCTTTTCTCGGGAATAAATGAATATTTTTTTCTTTATTTATCATATGAAAAAAGTTCGATTGGTATAAATCAAAGGATCTGGTACAGATTAACCCATCCGTCACGGCTCGAAAACAACCGCGTGATCCGAAGGGGGTTTGTCAGATACCCCAGGAATTCAAGTCAAGATATTGATGATTTCTTTATTAATTAATATCTGTTTTTAAAAATGGATTATTCTAAAAATAAATGACAACGTTTTCGACGTTGTCTCGCCGCAGACTGATCTCTCGTAGCACGTATCATTCGCACTCGGCACATCGTACCGGATGCGAGCGAGAAAAATATCACGCACGTAGCAAGAGCAACGAATATTTTTGTTTTTATTTTTTTTCCGCAATTGCAGATGATAAAGGACACTGATTTTTTACAATTATTTTTCTTTGAATATTTTAAGATAAATACAAAAAGTTTGTAATATGTAAGATTTATATTAAATAATTGGGGTAACTAATATACTCCATCGACTCGGCTAAATTAAGGACGTTTACCGAGGTACCACTGTACTTGTGTCTTTAAGTAATTACTCTTAAGTAGTAAATGTAGAAAAAAATATTTAAGATAAATAAAAAAAAATATAATCGATTACACAATGAATTACCGTCAAAGCGAAAAATCGCACGTTTTTAATTTCGCAAAAGAATCATAAAACATTTATTTGATTCACACTTGTAATAGATTAAATATAAACGATGAAATTATCATCATATGTATTTATTTTTTGGAACTTATTAAATAAATACGTTCAATTTTTTAAACGGTTTTGATATAACACGATTCAAGAAATTGAGATAATTTATCATTGTATTTAAATATGATTTTTTAATAATTTAAATACTTAATTTAATTATGTATATTTTATTTATAAAACCATAGTTTTTTCAAAATTTTCCTTTCGGAAAAATTACAATATACTTCCTTGCGTTGTTTATGAAGAAAATATAATATTTATGAAACTGTTTGCTAGCTGAAAGTAAAAAAAATAACCCTCTGACTGCTGAACAGTTGTTTTTTTGTACTAGCTAACAAAATATCACCTCGTAAAAACCGTGTAGATCAAAATATGTTTTTATTATAAGTTAATATGCGATTAATTAAAATTTCTCGCCGGCTTTAACATTTTTATTGCCGTCCGATGGCCTTCCCGATAGTTAGCGCACAGTTGGGGCCCCACCCGAAATAATTCGGTCCAGTTTAACGAATTGTTTATTTGTCTTCGGAATAAATTAATTCAATTCCTCCTCGCACATGTTATAAATTAAGTGTTTATCCCCGCGAGATACGAACACATTTGCGAAATTTACGAGCGCACTCAGATGTGGCCATAGTCAAAAGGCACCGCCATATTTGCTACGTCCATCGGTCCATCTGTCAAGTACCAGCAGGTAGAGCGAACTGTAACTAAGGCCAAAAACCGGGACATATAAATAATCGGTCAAATAAATAAATCAACCGGTCAATGAAGACAATGAACGCCAAACAGCGGCGACGGAAAATAAAATTGACCATATCCGAAGATCGAGTCGAATCTCATTATAAATCGTGGATAAAAAAAAATGTTTAAATAAATTCGTATTATTTTTCCGTTGGACGCCACTGACGGCGGCGCCAGCGTCGTCAAAGGCGCCACCGGAATCCGGATTCATGGGAAATACCAAATAAACATTTTTCGCGGATTCATCACACAATTGTGTTTACCTATGCTAATTGTTCGAGATTTTGGCATATTTTTTTTATATACATTTTTGTCGTCGTCTCTGTCTCTCGCCCCGGAATTAAAACAATATATTCGCCTAATTATATTTGCATACAAACAAGAATTACGATTATGTAATAGATGTTAAAATAGTGAGATGCGAGATATGCAAATTTGCGTGAATAAATTTAAATGGAATCTCTGGTATGAAAATCTAGTGATTTCGCAGATCCGCGTGGACAGCATCAACAAACAAACACTTTGGCATTTTTTTTTTCAATAAAACAAATATTTTGTATAGCAATATATTTTTTTATTATAAAATCAATTTACGATGGAATAAGTGAATGATTAATATTTGCAAACATATTTAGAGCATACATCTATATCAAATTATTATTATTAAATATCATAATAATTATAATCCCGATTTAATTAAATCAATCAACCAAAATTAGTTCAATGGTCATAATTTAAAAAAAGGCTAATTATTCAAACATTCTTAATCTGTACAATGTATTAAATGAACAGAAAAAAAAATAGTACGTTCTCTGCGATGTGTTAGGTTAGATTAACGTATGTTACGTTAGGTTCAATTATGTTAGGTTAGGTTAAAAGAGTATTAAGGTTAGGTTAAATTACGATAGGTTAGGCTAAAATTTGTTAGGTTAGGTTAAATTAATCCAGAATAACCAGAATATCAAAAAACACCTTGTTGCTTAATTTGACTTCTATAAAAAAAATCTTCAGTAGCCCTTAAATTTATAACAATTAATTATATAAAAACAAACGTATAAAATTATCGTTTATACATTTATTGAAAAGACACAAAATGTAATTAAATATTTAGATTTTGAACGAATCAAACCAGAACCTTATAAAATTATTCAATAAGAGGAATAAATCCATTTTTTAATATCGTAAGAAAAATCGCAACTGCGCCTAAACCTTTTTCCATAAAACGCGAAGATGGAAAAGCTATCATAAACCTTCTTACAATGCAGGATAAGTAACAGGAATATCTTATAAGGTCACATCTGCTGGTAATTCTTTCTAAATTGCAACTTAAGTTCTTAGTTTGTGCTTAATCCAGCTTAAATTAACACCGATCTCGTGGACCCCCTGCAAGTCGAAACCGATCCCCGGGGGTCCATATAGATCACTTTGGATAACATTGCGATAGAATATTGATTATATTACCTAGTCCTAGTTGAATAAAGGTAGTAATCATAATTTAATTATTAAAAATAAATCTTAAATCATTTTTTAATAGTTTTTGCCAGCTCTTGCCAGGAAAGGCAGTTGTTCCTTTTTAAGAAAATTCATAGATTATTCATTGAAAAACTTTTCACTTTTCAACATTATTATTTTTTACCTCTAAATGTATGCTCTTACGATCTGAATAGGTGGTAATCCGATGGCGCGAGATGCAGTGAATAAGTTAAAATTTCTAATCCAAGCTCCCTTATTTTAAGCATATCGAAAGATATAAAGCAGATCGTTTTTTATGCGCTCTTATTTCATTCCTTCGAGTTGTTTGCAATACACTGTCGCTGTAACAGTCTGATCAGGCTCAAGCAATTCATAGTGAATAATTCCAGAAAATCCCACCACACTCAAACAAGGACCTTCTTTATTATTAGTGATGGTCGAGGGGTCGGAACAGATATTTCTCCGGAAGAAAGACTTTTGTTTTTTTTCGTACAGGGTTATTGTATAGCACCGACTTCTCATTCCAGTTACAATTCGCCGCAAAAACGGATTGGCTTCATACCGAGACAAAAGAGACTTCGTTAATTCATGAGGAAACTAAATTCCCTGCCTATACAATTTTCCTATGCGACGAAGGCGATCCCGAGCTGTGGACTATGGACAGCCAATCTTCAATGATAATTGCTCAATTGTTTGACGAGGATCTGAATCTACCGTCGCCTTCAGTATATCATCGTCTAATTTTTGGGTTCGTCCTTTTCGTGTAACATCTATATCTTTAGAATAAAACTTGATTTCGTACCTAATATTTTTATAATCATGATAATGACTGACAGACACTTAATGCGGATAATGTCCTTGCATCTCCTTGGAGAGTTTTAGTAAGTCAGGTTTTGTATGTTGTTATTCTTAATTTTAGACACGATTCCGGGTTCTTATCAATAAAACGGCTTCTCAGTTTACTCTCGATAAAGTTCATGCTTGAAAACGATTTTTTGCATAAATATGTAGAACCGAAAAGGGAAAGAACAGCAAACGCGAGTTTTTTCAACTGATCATAAGAGTCAGGAATATTATTGCAGGCGTAGATGATCATGTTTTCGTTCAGCAGGTCTTTCAAAGCAGACCACTTGTGTTGTGAACTAAGCTCACATTTGTTATTCTCTAACATTTCCAAACCAACATAAAAACGTTCAAATTTAGAGCTCTATGTTTCCTTATTTTTAAATCCAGCAATTGTATTTCAAATTTACTAATCTCAATGCTAAAAGGAGAAAATTTCAAATCTGTTATCGTAACATTAAGAGGGAGTTTTACGAATGCTAAGGGTTCTGTGCTGTTTTTAAATTCCTGAAACCTGCTGAGAAATGCTGTTAACCCTTTCAATGCGGCGGTTCTAAACACGATTGTGCATCTGAGTGCGGCGCCATTTGGACCAAATTATTTTTTTGGCGAGGTAAATTTGTATTCATCGTTTACCGCTATATTAGACCATTTTCCTATAAGATATTTATGCAAACATGTTGATTAGGATATGTTCTTCCATCTCAACTAAAAAAATAAACTAGATTCGCTTTATTTTCGTAATAATAAATCGAACAAAATATCAATTGCTCAAACTGAGATTAAGTGTATGTGGAACATAATGTACGTGGAACACTCTTAACAACCACTGAGCCGAGATACGTCACCGATACTACTGCGGAGATTTGAATCGTTACTATTCATTTCATATTGCCATATTTTGTTCCTATAAATTTCTTGTGATGTTGTATATTTATTGATAGCTGTGTTTATGAGCTGATTTTTAAAACAAACACCATCACTTAACTCGGTCTAGTTAACATGTAACGACAAGTTAAAGTTTTGAAGAATCTCGCGCATGTATGACATGCGGCCGCACCCTGAACACGATTTGTATGCGCATGTACGTCATACGTCCCGCACTGAAAGGGTTAATTAAAAATGGTGATGCTTCAGCAGATTTGGAAAGTGAAACAATGTTTCCATTTCAAAATCTTGAGCAAAAAGAGGTAACTTGTTTTCGAATGAAATGACTTCTTCTAACATCGAAAAAATTGTGTTTTCTTTCCCTTGTAGTTTATGATTAAGCCAATTTAGATGAGACGTAATGTCTACCATGAAATAAAAATTTTGGATCCATTGATCGTCTGTTAGTTCTGGATAGTGAACACCCTTCTCAAGAAGAAATGCTTTGATTTCTGGTAATAGGGATTCGAAACGTTTTAAAACGTTCCCCAACCAACGTACCTTGTTATGGAGCAGAAGATCATCGTACTCACTCCATTTCAACCAAAAATTCTTTGCATTGGCGATGATTAAGAGCTTTAGCTAAAATGGAGTTCATCAATTCCATAAATTACAAATTTCTTTCTGGAAATGTCTGCGCACAAAGCGCTTCTTGATGAATGATGCAATGGTAATAAAGTATTGTGTGATTATTTTTTCTTTCAAAATAGCAACAAACCCCTTTCTTAAGCCGGTCATACTCTTGACCACACTTTGATATAACGCCTAAATAATAAAATCATCTCGATGATTTCAATAATAGAGCGGCGAATGATAAAATTTGGCATGGATTCGGCAACCGGCGTGCTCGGCGAGGTCCACGCCGGTATAACACACGCCGGCGTTTGGTTGCTGGGTCCGAACGGGGTCAAGTTACCGTCGTGCCGCTGCAGCGGCGGGGGCGGGCGCGGGGAGGGGGGCGGCAGGTGAAGGCTGCGGCGGAAGGTTGTTGGGCGGTGGGGAGTCCTTGCCCCGGGCTGCGCGCATTGTCCGAAGGCTTTCACGGGGACCCCACCACCTCACCACCATTTCCAATTTCGACATGTCTTCGTGCGCTCAAAAGCGAGCTAGCGCCATCGGTCATCTCGAGACCCGGAATTTCGAGTGGTAAACAGACGTGCGTGTGTTGCACATTTTTTTTTTCTCGCGCGGCGATTTCGACGAAACGACACAAACAGAAATATTCGTTTCAATTTGGCAACAAAAAACGCATATTAATCCGAATATCGCTACGAGGATCTTCCGCGGTTTTGTCACGTACCTCTCGTCAAAAACGCCGCCGAATATGTGTACGAAAATTGTTCGCATTGCGCGTCGATCAAGATTGCTAAATGGCGTCGTTTGAATTCAGCGCGGGCCAGGTGAGGAGATGTTAAAATTTCCCAGAATCTACCGCTTCTACGTGCCGGAGCACAATGACGAAACGGGATCTGCGCAGATGTTTCGTCCGAGAAGCGCTTTGATGCTTCCGAACGTGAAATTTAGGTTAGCGACCATGTGGTTTCCGTCGCTCCTCCACAGTCTCCGTCCTCACCCGGAATCTCCGACTTAAATCGACGCGATTTTTATTTAATGTCCCACTCGAAGGCGTCTCTAATCGGAATGCGCGGACTCGATACGTTGGTTCATATCATATTTATTGTCTTCTGTGTAAACAGCGGCGGTCGTTAACACAGTTACGTTCGCTCATGGGACGCGGTAAGCAAATACGCCTTCATCTCGTCGCGATCTATAAACGCGGCACAAACACTGGATTATGCGGCGAGCATGAATCGACGCGTCTGTGTTTTTCTTCGCCACTCGAGATGAGTCGAAAGTCCTTCGCGACACCTCCGTTGCATCAGCTCCGTAATAAATCTCTCGAAAGCGTTGTGTAATAATGTAATGACACCGGCGGCGAGACCGCGACATGTTTGCAGAACGTCGATAGATGAGCGATGTTTGTCCAAGACATTTGCGAGTTGACGGCGAGGCTCTAAGGTCCATTTCGACGACGATCACTGAAATCGATCGATCGCCTCGTTTTCGCGCTGCGATCAGCGTCCGAGCGGTGATGTCACCGGCCGATAGAACCTTCTGTCAATTGTCATTCTCTTAAATTACTTGTGATATCATGCCGGTACCGAGAACAACAGTTCAGTTCATAAACAAGAATTTGAAAAACATGTTTAGAATCCGACGGAAATATGACGTATACTTAGTAAAAGTAGTTTTGGACGGGTCGTGGTCCTCAGAATCGCCGATTGGCGACTCCCAAACACTTTCAGTCGTAATCCAGAATATAAACATATCAGAAAAATGATTATTATGCACGTAACAACAAATCAAATATTACTGTATAGGTAGCCGTTACTAAGTTTGGATAGGACTCAATTCTATTCTGTGGATAATTATTTAACAAATTATTTCAGCTAGATGAGGTTATGTTACGTTAGGTTATGGTTTTAATAATAGTTAGGTTAGGTTATATTTTTATTATTAGTTAAATTAGGTTAGGTTACATAATTATGTTATATTAAATATAAGTATATACTGGGTAGTAGTTAGGTTAGGTTAGGTTAGGTTAGGATTTTTTAGATTTTTATTGTTATTTCAGTTAGGTTAGGTTACATTTTTATGTTAGGTTACATATAATTGTATGTTATGGGTAAGTTAGGTTGGGTTATATTTTCATTATTAGTTAAGATAGGTTAGGTTACATTTTATGTTAGGTTAGGATAGGCTATATTTTATTATTAGTTAAATTAGGCTATGCTACATCTTTATGTTATGATCAATATAATTATATACTGTGTAGTAGTTAGGTTAGGTTTGGGTTGTGTTAGGATTTTTTTAGATTTTTACGGTTATTTCAGTTAGGTTAGGTTATATTTTTGTTAGCTTAAATATAATTATAGGTTGGGTAGGGATTAGATTAGGTTATATTTTTATTATTACTTCAGTTAGGTTAGGTTACATTTTTGTGTTAGGTTAGGATATATTTTTTAGGTTAGGTTAAATATAAGTATATTGTGTATAGGGCTTAGGTTAGGTTATATTTTTGTTATTATTTCAGATAGGTTAGGTTAGGTTAGATTATATTTTTATCTTAGGTTAAATATATAATTATATGTTGTGTAGGAATTAGGTTAGGTTATATTTGTATTATTATTATACAAACGCTTTTAATAACAAACTTAATATAGGATTATTGTTTTAAAATATTTGAAAAACTATCTATATTTAATAACAATAAGAAAAAGGTTTTAAAAGATCATATTTATCCCGATTATAAATTAGATATATTTGAGCGGAGTTTTGTAAAGATTCGATAAAGATTCTAAAGATGCAATGGGTATAAGTCTCGCATTCTAACATTCCCCTCCAGTGTCATAAAGAATTCCCAGAATTCATAGATTTTTCGTCCCTCGATTAACCTATCCGGGTGTTAGGTTAGGCTAGGTTATATTTTTTATGTTAAGTTAAATATAATTATAACTTGTATAGGGTTTAGGTTAGGTTATATTTTTGTTATTAGTTCAGTTAGGTTAGGTTACATTTTTATGTTAGGTTAGATTTAATTATATGTTGAGTGAGGGTTAATTTTTCAACTTTTAATTAAAGAGTTAGACTTAATACTGCGATCTCGCAATAAATATTATTTTCACATCGTTAAACAGGAATAGGGGATTACACAGTGTCAGATCTATTCGGACGCTGTACTTCGAATGCAACGCAATCTTGACCTCACAAAATAGTGTCTACACCTGGGAGGAGTCAAGGCCCGCGATCGGGGGGCTGGGGGGCTAGCCCGCTCTCTCGCTTAGCCCGCGATACATCCGGGGTTATCGGTCCCGGCCGGGATACGGGCCCACGAGTCGCTCTCGTGCGCACTCTGTGCAAATATGAGCCCGCGAGATCTGTCATGAGGCGCACAACCTGTTTTGTGTCAAGAACATAATAAATAACGCGGACGGTCCGGACCACGAGTGTTGTTGTTCCTATGGTCTCTTAAGGTATTTATTTTTTCACAATGCCAATGTACGTGAACACACACCAAACGTAGGTATGCGGTCGGCGCGGAAAAAAATATTGGCGAAATATTCGGAATAGGCGAGGCCAGGGGTCGCCAACCGACGTGAGCTCAATCTAATTTTATAAAGTCAAAAAAAATAATAACGAAATAACGATAACCAACGAAATGAAAATAACAGCTGATTTTGAGTAATTTATCTTTGATGTCTCTCATGTATGTTCATAGTAGTCTCTGAAACTTATCTCCCTTATTAAGCTTCATTTACATTATTAGTAAATATTAATTAAAGCTTTATGCATAGGAGAATCATATGATTTTTTTACTACGTAAAATCATTGCTCATAAAACTTATTTGCATCGAATCGATCCAACCCAGTTGATTATCCCTCGATTATCAAATGACGTGCGTATAAATTGTAAATCAGGATTTAATCAGGAATTTGTATTTGAATTATTCAAACGGCAAATTAAAAATTACAAGATTCGATATTCAATTGATTCTGCATGGACCAACTAACGGTCGGCGGCTTATTAACGACGTTAACCCTTCGGAGGCGGGCGTGCAATTTCGCCGGGAAAAAAAATCCAATTAATCTTTTCCGCCATTTGGCCATATCTGAAATCTGTTTGTTTCGAACATATATATGTGTACATATATATTATTTTTTTTGTGCGTATAAAATTCCGACGCGCGCATTCTTCTGTGCGCAATTCGCATGTTTCTGCGATAGATTTGCAGGTGGAAAATATATTATTTTTTTATTCGCTCAGGTAGTTAATTGCTCGAGTGATTGCCAGTGCCGGCGAGTGGTTCTAATGAGGCGCCACTGAGATCATCACTCTTCTTTTTTTTATTTTCAATTGAATCGGCGCGTTCTGGTCTACGATGTGGCATACATGGTGTTGCCGAAATGGATTGCGATTATTGAAAAATATGAAAGAGTTCAATTTTTCTATTGCGCACTACGCAAATTTTATTTTAATTTTTTTTTTTAAATAAAAATATTTATTTGCTGTTGAGTAGCGGCGGGAACACCCGGTGGTGACCCAAGGGTTCCCATTGACTGTACTGTTTTGACCAAGTGATCTATCCGACATTGTGAATATGAAATATGGCGATTTAATGAAAGCCACCAACGTCGAGGGCCCGCGGGCCACGCTTCGTATTATTTGCCAAGAGAAATTCTAACTCGATTACTAATTTTTTTTTTTCGCAACCCAAAATGGATACGTACACTTTGAGGATAATAAAATAATTAATGCTCTAATTTTTTTGCAAAAAAATAATATGTCAAAATGGCAGAGTATATTCTGATAAAAAAAAATGAACAGTTTAAAACAGATATTTTTAAGTCAGCATTAGAAAAATTTTAATATAAAATAATACTGGTCTTTAAGAAATTATAGTAAGTAAAACGACAATTCGGCGCATTACAAATCGGCGCCGACGATTGCGCCCGCAAATTAATTGATCAAAATATGCAGTATTTTTATTAAAATAATATTTTGTTGATTCTTATTGATTTTTTTTCGAACAAATAATGATTTATTAGAATTAGAAAATATTACAAGGTTGTTAAAATAGTAATTATTTCAATTATTAATTAAGTTGGGATAATACTCGAAAGGGTTATCTTACGGGGAAAATATATAAATACTCAATAAATTAATTAAATTAGTTTAGACTACCTTTTTATATGATTAATGGTTGAATTGTATAAGTTTATGTTGTACTAGGTTAGGTTAAATTAAATTAAATGTTGTGTAGGGGTTGGGTCAACCCCTACACTAATTTACGCTAGGTTACTTTTTTGTAATGTAAGGGTTAGATTTGTTTAGGGCAGGTCACATTTTTGTGCAAGCATAGGTTAGGTTAGGTTACATTTTTAATTTAGTTACGTAAGATAAATAAATTAATTAATTGGGTTAGGTTATGTTACGATTTGTTTAGTGAGGTTACATTTTTATGTTAGGTTAGATTTAATTATACGTTGTGTAAGGGTTAGGTTAGGTTACATTTTTTATTATTAGTTTAGTTAAGCTAGGTTACATATTTATGTTAGGTTCAATTTAATTCAATATTATGTAAGGGTTAGATTAGGTTAGGTTAGGTCACATTTTTGTGCCTAACGTATAGGTTAGGTTCTGTTTTCATTGTTACTTCAGTTAGATTAGGTTACATTTTTAATTTAGTTACGTAAGATAAATTAATAAATTAATTGGTTTAGGTTGTGTGAAGATTTGTTTAGTGAGGTTACATTTTTATGTTAGTATAGGTTAGGTTATATTTTTATTTTTACTTCAGTTATGTTAGGTTACATTTTTAATTTAGTCACGTAAGATAAATAAATTAATTAATTAGGTTAGGTTAGGTTAAGATTTGTCGAGTGAGGTTAAATATAATTAGATTACGTTAGGTTAGGTCACATTTTTGTGCAAGTAGAGGTTAGGTTATAATTTTATTGTTACTTCAGTTAGGTTAGGTTACATTTTTAATTTATTTAAGTTATCTAAATAATTAATTAATTGGGTTAAGTTGGGCTAAGATTAGTTTTATGAGGTTAAATATAATTAGATTAGGTTATATTACGTTAGGACTAGGTTAATAATATTTTTTTCTTATTAATAAAAACACAAAATAACATAACGATACGAATAACGTAACGAAAAAAAATGATTAAACACAATTGTTTTGAGATATTTACTTGTATGTTTATTAATTTATTTATATTCGATTTCCGTTAATCAATTGATCATGTAAAAAAATGATGATCTACTTAGATTTATCGCGTTATCAGTATCTTAAGTCAGATCAAATTCTGCTACTATTTGAGTTTGTTCATTCGGCATGTCTAGTGTGAATGTCTGTCGTTTTTCTGACGGCGTCCGCTGATTCCTTGTTGCGATTTCCCGGAAGGCGTCCGGCGCTCTCTTGACGCGCGGACTGAATTTTCGTGACTTCCACTCTTCTCCGTGGCAGACATGGCCGAATGCCGGGATCATATCCGCCATGTGCGATCCAATAAATATCGGCTGTCACCCCGGTTTGATATGTTCGTTGCATAACCGGTGTGTCAAGCGACCTTGTATTGGGAAGGCCCGGGTTCGAATCTGCTGCAAGTCATCTTCCGCATTGGTCCGGCGGACGAGTGGCGCCTGCCGTCGTTGCCACAAATATTTATTGTTGCTATTAACAGAGACATTCTTCAGGTGGCCCGCTGGAGACAATGGACCGCTGTTTGTCCAGTCGCAGACGGTTTCAGCGCAATATTGGTTCTTCGTTTGGCTTCTGCAAACAAGCCGGTAGCCAGATAGACCCGTCCGTCCTCATTCCGCGCGACGCTCTCGACTCCGCCGCAGCCGACGCTAGGGCCTCGAGATGGATTGAAAAACTCGACTGGCTTCCGACTCCAAATATCGAGTCGATCCAATTGCATTTTGCCCCATAAATGGAGGGAGAATCTAAAATTCCGAAAGATTTCATTCGAACTAGATGTTTCTAACATGTAGCCGTGAACGTGCGTTCAATAAATTAACAATGTATCTAAAACTTTTCAATAACACCTGCAATGGCTGAAATCTAAATTTTAAGAATTAAAATACAAACATATGAATTTACTATCAGAGAATAAAAATTGGGGCTGAAAAAAAAAGGTTCGCATATAAATCAGCAATAAAATAGACTATGATGCGTGAAATCAATTCGCCACGAATGTATGTTTGCTATTCAATTTTTCTGTGTATAAAGATTCTATGCAAAAAGGAGAAAAAACATGTAAAATTCGCGTAAAATGAATATGCGAATATATTTTTTTAATTAAAAATCTTCCAAATATTTCACTCAAGAGCCGCCATTGGTTTACTCTCGCATTAAAAGGTTTAGCAAAAAAATCTTATTTCATCTTAAAATATTTATTGCATTTATTATTATATTTTATCTGTCACCCCTTAAAATTCTGAAATATGTCCTCCTAGTTAAAAAGATTGCCGACCCCTGGGTTAGATTGTTTCGTTTTAGCTAAATTATGTTAAACTAGGTTAGATTTTCTGATAAATCAGATGAAAGTTGACGATTTATTAGATTTTTGAATAAAATCTGAATCTGAATAAAATTAAAAATACATCTCTCTTTTTATACGCGACAGTTTGATCGAATAAAAATATGCTTAATTTTATTGGGGGTAATATCAGGTTATGCCCAAATACAAAAAATACCCTATGGAAATTCGCGTAAAAAAGATTGTGTCCATGTAACTGATGACTTTTCAATATATTCTGGAACGTATGCGCATTTTTTTTTAAACGAGTTTAATTTTAAACTGAAAATAATATATTGAACCTTTTATACGCGAGAGTTTGATAGCAGAAATTTACGCGTGATTTAAAAATATAAATAATAATAATTCGCGTAAAAAGATTATGTCTATGTAATTAATATATTACACAGTATTTGAGAAAAATACTTTTTTTAATATATTCTGGATTGTATGCGTTATTTTATGACCTTTTTCATAAAATATGAATCTGAAAAAATAGGAAAATACATTTAACCTTTTTTATACGCGATAGTTTGATAGCAGAAATGTACATGTGAAATAAAGTCGAATGAAAATATGTATATGACTTTAAATAAAAAAAACCCTAGGAGAAAAATATAGCTTTTTCATAAAATATTCACATTATATGAGCTTTTTCATAAAATCCGAATCACATAAAATAGTAAAATCCATTTTTAACCCTTTCCACTCTGTCCCCTTTTAGTGAAATCTATGAGTTACTCTCATTATATTTTTTTACAAATTTATTAATTATACTATTATTAATAGGAAAGTAGCATCTATAGCAAGGATGAGCAATCCGCAGCCCGCGGGCCACATGCGGCCCGCCACACCTTCTCGTGCGGCCCTTCAAAGTTTTACAATTTGACTTTTAAAAAATCCTAATTTCTTGCAGCCTCATTTTACCCTAGACGTAATCATAAACTTTTCCCACATATATCTTTAATCCTTTATTAACCTTTAAGTGCCCAAGCTGTTATAAAAAAAAATATATCTCTAAAATTAGTTAGCCCAGAGGTTCCCAATCTTTTTCAATTTACGGCTTCCTTAATACATTTTTTCAAAATTGTTGATTTCCTTGAAAAATTGGAATATACGATTGCTGGCGCAAAAAATTCGAGAATTAGGAATTCCAACAAATTGTCGAATTGTTTAGTTGAACATTTCGCAGCGCCCTTATGACGACCCCGCGGCTCACACTTTGGGAAACACTGAGTTAGCCTATGTGGGTAAAATAAAAACATTTGCAAAATAAAAGATAGTTTATAATTTCGACAGTTGTCTTATTTTTTTCAAATAATCACCACCACCAGAAAATGCACGCTTTTTAATTCTCTAGATAATAAAAAACAAAACCATTTATACGTTATCCCAAAAATCGACCTTGTAACGTAGATGTTTATATTACTCATTATGACAAAAATATTTATCGAATCTATGTAATATTTACGAATTTATGTAATCCGATCGCAAAATGTACCATAATCACTGGTCCCGTACGGGACCGCAGTCAATTGAACGACACAAATCCGCGTACGAGACCACTGGGCGATTAAAGATTAATGGTATTTCTATTAATTAGTGTTTTATTTTAAATTTGTAGCTGGCACGTTGTAGAAAAGGGTTGCTCATCCCCGATCTATATGGTTTGATATGATATCTGGTTAAAAAGAGACGTTATTTAACTGTTTATTTTATTAACTAATTTAAAATAGATTAATATTTCGATTTATGAGATTTTTTAAGAATATATTCTTCCGTTTTTTATAGAGTCTACGTTTTTAATTTCCAGGAACGTATCCTATGTTTTTTATGACTATTTATATTTTACGACCGCGTAAACCGAGGGATGGATGTACAGATTATAAGTAAATTATCTTAACTATTTATCAAGATCTATATTAGGATCTGTAATTTTATCACGGTGATATTTAAATATTGACGGGCTCTATCCAAACACGCGTTAATCGCAATAATAGTGGCTGTGACGTCACGAGTTTAAATATTGGCCGTAAAAGTCCGAGTCTAATTTTAAACGCCGACGTCACGGCCGACTGAAAATACTGCAGTTCATCCTTTCAGATTTTTCTCGTTCGTTAACCCTGCCGCGTTGCGATACAATTGAATCATCGATATTTTCGCGTCAATTATCGGGTTGATACGTTTCTAATTGGCCCGTCAACTTATCCGTCGGCCTGTGCAAATATCGTGATTTTTTTTTCGCGTGCAAACAACATAATGCGATTCCGAACGATTGTGTCGCTGAGACGACGGGGTTGATCGGAGGCGTTATTCAATAAACGTCTTATTAATCTCGTCGCGGACCGCTCGATGATGGTATCTCGGAGTGGTCTCGGCGCCATTGCATCATACCCGATGGAATGAAGACGTATTGTCCAAAATTATATGCCTCGAAGAAGCCTCAGAGGCATACAACAAATAAATCAACAGATTCAATAACGGAAAAAAATCGTCCGCCATGCCCCGAACGTAGAATTACGCGGGTAATGTCTGTATTTGAATCTAAACGGCGGTCGGATCGATCATTTTCCGCGCAGTGCAAGTCCGCGCCGATCGAGACTCGATCTGGATACGACGCAGTTGGCCCTGGGGTGTGTATGTATAGCAATCTTCTATAGAGTTGCTCAAGAGCTTAACGCTGGAACACTGTTATTGGTTACAATACGAGCCGGCTATTATTTTCATTTATCTGCTATTGAGATTTATGCTCCGTATCGAAAATAGTAGAGCAGTGGCTCTAAAGCCGCGAGATATATAATCGTTTCGGATTTGTAACGCGGTCGGTGCAGATCCTATGGCAGTGATACTCGGGCGGTCCGATGATTGATCACCACTGCTTTATCCGGCTGTTCATATGTCATGAGATGAAATTAATATCGATTCTAGTTTCGGTGTGCCGCAAGCGTGCGCGAATGCCACTCTGAGGTGGAGGAAAAAAAACCGCGAGGCGCCACCTGTCACCGGATACCGGCGCTAGATCGCCGTCGCCGCGATCGTGCCAGACGTGATCTATAGATCGGCGGCGTGGCGATGTCGTCATTGATCCATTTTTTTGCCCGGGGATGAGCCGGAACGGGACGCTCGCCCTACATGGCGACGGCGGAGGCCGTATCGAGACTTCCTAGTCACTTGCATTGCGACGCGTGCTACACCGTTGAAGCGATGTGCAACGACTTAATGCGGTCATGGATCGTGGATATGGATCTTTTTATGGAACAATATGGAGCATGGCTATTGAGGATTGTGCGTACTGCATCGCATTAGTCGATGCACTCGGAGCGTTATCTTGATTCGATAAGGATCGACTTCTGTTATCTATAATTCGTGAAGATTTTTTTAATTTAATAATTTAATAATTTATGCTCCCACATAACGAAAAGATTCTAAATCGCCATTCATCCATATAAAGATACTAAAGATGCAAGAGGAATGAGTCTCTCATACTAATATTCCAGTGTCAAAACACGACACTGGTTAATTTTAATATTATTTCATTTGTTTTTTTTTTAAATTGTCAGGAGTTAGTCGAATTATTATCATCATATACTAGCCACGAGACACTCACTCGCTGAG
>JAGXCT010035570.1:0-20392 GCA_022495035.1 Philopotamus ludificatus | reverse complement strand
TATAGGGGGGAACGTTATATGAGAGGACGTTATAGGGGGGTTTACTGTATTTACATATTTGTATAGAAACGGATTTTTTCTCGTAATGTCGAAAGCTGAAAACCGTCAAGAATATGATAAAAATAAATATTTGACAAGAGATCCAGGTATGAAATATGATATAAATGATAAATATAATATAAATAGATACTATATTTTGTACATAGACAATTATTAAAAAAAAACAAGGATATGAAATATCGGTTCATGAAAAACTCGTTAAATTTATTGGTGCGAATTTATTACGAACGTATATTAATATTATTTTTAAGATATGATTATTTTAATTATTAATATATTTATTCCGTGTAAAATGTAAATTTCATCACGAAGGCTGACTGCGAAATGTATTTGTTATTACAATGATCAATTCGTGTGACGACATTTTTCACATATTATTTTCAATTAATTATCATATAAAAGAATCCTCGTATAAATTTACATCTTATGGAAATTTTAAAAAAATTATAAAAATATTTTCTTACAGAATAAAATTAGAATCGCATGTTTATTGACCCGTTAATTAATAATATAGATTTTTAAATTAGTTCGATTTTTCATTAACGCAGAATTATACCCACATTCGACGGGGTTAAGTGATGTATGGCGGAGACTGGGGTCAAGTCGTTGTTCCCACGGATTGGTGGATCTCCAGGGGATGGCCATACCACCACCCCAAGACGTACGATTGGTGATTTCCATTTAAATTGGTTATGGGGCTGCTGTGTGGCATTGAGTGGCCTCGATACAAGTTTTAATGGTGTTGCCAGCCGACCCAACTTCCATGTAATGTCCATGTGAAATATACACCGGAACCCATGGAAACAAACCTCGTAAATATTAAATGTCACCTTCCCAATCATTTAATTAATATCGCCAAACATTTGCCGAGTAACCTTGCAGAATAATAACACCGTGCTATTCTAGAAACAATAAACTATTTAAATAAATGGTTTTTAATAAAAAAAAAACGATGCAAAAAAATGTGATTTATCAAATTTCGCACTATCGCGCTGACTAATCAGCAAAATATGTACTTATCTTATCAATAAATTTTCAATCGTGTCATTTAACGTCAAATTTAATCGATATTTACAAAGATATCTTCAAAATTGAAACGCAATCATTAATACATGTCAGCGATGAAAATCGAATAAAACATTTTCTCAGTAATGCCGAAAAACCGCACGGATTCAATCTAACACAATGTGATTTAATTGCAATGTGACTGTCTTTGTTTTGCAGAATCCCGAATTTAAAGCTCCAGTCTGCGGCTATTTGAGGACAATCATAGTATTGGTAATTTATAGTCGAATTTTAATATCAATTAAGGTTAATATGCAATCAGGGATGCTGCGAATTTGATCGCAATTTAATTTAGTTATATATTTAATGTTACAGAGGATTCAAGCGTCGCTTATTTCTTATACGCATTCAATAATTACTCATGGAGAAAAATCAACTCTCTAAGAAAAAGTAAACATTGGGTTGAGAGCAAATTTAAACGAAGACGGTAAAAATACGGGTTGAACGTCTTGAAAAATCTGTTAAGGGTAAACTTTGCGCGGGTAAAAAAAAAGCGAAAGTTTATACAAAGACAGTCATTTAATTTATGACTGTAATTGGATTTATGATTCTGGATAAAATAATATTTCACGACAAATTGCCATAATATTGCAGTTATAAATTTAAATTATTTTTAAATATTTTTAGAGATATGTAACAAATGTTATCTTAAAAATATTAATATATTATATTAAAAACGTATGATTACATGTATATTTAAAATGAAGCTTCGTATATTTTATCGTAGATTATATTATGACGTATATCAGTGGTCGGCAATCGGCCATTCACAGATCGCACGCGGTAAATATCATATTAATTATTATTAAAAAATTAAATAAATTAGAATTATTGGAAAAAATCGAATTATTATACGTATTATATGACAATACATATAATTGTGTTAATGACCAAAATAATTATTAAAATAAAAATGCTAATTTATAAGTAATGACATCTATAAAATTTTAAACCCTCATTATTGATTTATACATAAAATATATTCTACTTATAAAATAAAAATAAAATACGCAATGCCTATAGGTTTGAATATTTGCTAAATACTTTCGTACCAGATCAACAGATATCGTTATATACGTACGTACATACATATTACAGTGTACTCTCGATTATCCGTGCACGGATTATCCGGTTTGCGGATTATCCGTGCCTGAAAATATTTTGATTGATTTTTTTTCTATTATGTGATTATAAGACGCATTAATGGATCGCGATCTTGAATAGCATGTTGTTTGAAAGAAATACGTATAGGATCACAGAAACGTCGCCCGCCATTAATTCTGATATTAATTGCCCATATTTGTCAGTTCTCGGGACTTCGTTTGTTCTAAAAAATCTAATGATCACGAAATCTTCGGTCCCTTTCCAAATGTCTTTCGTAGTTTGTTTATTCAGTTGCTTTCCTTCCTAGCAGTGAAGAAGTGCGTGTCTTTACAGAGAGCAAATTTTTTCATTACACACGTATGTTTGATTATTTTTAATTTCTTTCTGTGTGATATTATTTTTCTTGTTATATATGTAATCTTAAAAATTCATATTTTAGTTTTACATATCTGTACCGTTTAAAAATGGAGAAAGAACGATTAACAAAAAAACGAAAGAAAATTGTACTCACGATAAAACAGAAACTTACATTATTTGAGAGATTCGAAAAGGGAGAATCCACGTCAAAACTTTCCGAAGAATATAGAACTAGACCAAACTGTTCGAGATATATAGTCAAACAAAAAATAAGGTAGAGGCGTTTCATAGAGATTGTGATAGTTCCAGGTCCTTCTGAAATGAAAAGTATGAAAACGTCAACACATCTGGAAGATTTGGATGCAGCCATGCTAATATAGTTCAACTTCAAAACGAGCAGAGTGGGAATACCACTAGCGGGCTAAAATGTGCATCGAAGCAGCAAAGACTTTTCCCGAGAATCTAGGAATTAAAGAAAGTTTCAACGCCTCGTCAGGCTGGATGACGAGGTTCAAACAGCGACACGGGATTCGTCAGCTTACGATTCAGGGAGAACGTCTCAGTTCAAATGCTGAAGCTGCTGACAAATTCTGTGTCAAATTTCAAGAATATTTGCAAAGAGAAAATTTGCAATGAGAAAATTTGCAATCTGATCAAATTTATAATGCAGATGAAACTGGCTTGTAATTTCGAAGTGCTTTTACCAACAAAACGCTAGCTTCGGGTGAAAAGTCCTCGTTCTGGACATAAATCGTCTAAAGAAAGAATAACTGTTAGCGTGTTGTGGAAATGCATCAGGAACTCATAAAATGAAACTTTTGGTGGGATTGGAAAAATAAAAAAACCACGACCATTTAAGGGAACTGAAATAGAAAAAATCCTGTCGATTATTATGCATTGAAAGGCATGGATGGACAGGAAATTTTCAAGAGTGGTTAAAAAAAGAAATGGGTCCCAGAAGTGCGACTTATTCTTTGGAAAAAATAAGGATTGACACAGAAAGCAGTTTTGTTATTAGATAATGTCTTCTCATCCGAATGAAAGCATATTGTTGACAAAACGATGGACTAATGATTCCAAAATTTTTGTCCACTAATATTACATCACTTATTCAACCCATGGACCAAGGTTTTATATCATCAATGAAGCGTCTTTATTGTCAAAAACTTCTGAAAACTCTTGTCGAGGAAGATGATAATCTGATAATTTTTTGGAAAAAAATGACGGTATTGGATGCTATACATGGGATAGCAATAATTCACAAAAAGTAAAACCAGTAATACCTGTCTGATCATGAAGAAAGATTCTTCGTGACAGGAAACAGATTTAATGGATCTGGAAGAGAATGAAGAAAATTTGTATGAAATGTGTGGATTATTGAAAATTTAATTTTTTGTGAAGACACGGATATGGAAGCATAGGAGGAGTGGCTCAATCATGATTTAAATGATTCAGGCTTTGAAACGCATGCACGATCCTAATATCGTTTCTCTTACACTAAGAGGAAGAAAAAATGACATTAATACTTCAAATAAAAAAAGCGAAGAAGATACCATACATGCTAGTCATGAAAAAGGCATTGAATTGCATTGAAACATCACAGATTACGCCGAACAAAGGGGAACTGACTATACAATGTAATAGCTTTAAGAATATTCTCCTTCTGAAGGAAATAAGAAGCTCTGATAAAAAAATCTCAAAATCAAAATGAAAATGTCAGGATTTTTTTTTAATCTGTGTTCATATAAAAGTATACTCTTTTATATTTTAAGTTTGTAAGTATATGATAAAACAATATATTTTCACTTATTTATTTGTGTTTTCTTGATAAATAATGAGTATAAAAATAATGTGGCACACCTGTGTTGTGTCTATTATATTATATCTGAAAATAAAAATAAAAATTTGATGATTCGGATTATCCGTGTTTCTCGACTATCCGTGATCATCGTCCCCAGCATTAACCCGGATAATCGAGAGTGCACTGTATATATATTAAAATTTTTATATAAAAGTAATAGAACCTCTGTTTTAAAAGTTATATTTATTGTATCTATGTTATATTTAAAAACAAGACGTAAAAATCAATATTAAAATATTTATATGTAAAAATAACGCTTTGAAATAAAGCGAAACGTTATCTGAAAGAAGTGAATGTTAAATAATTTTATAGACCCAACTCAGTGAAGATGTAGTAACACAACGATTTATATTTGATTGAGAGCCATTTTTTTTGCAAGAAACCCTTTTTATGTCAGTATAAACTAGGTACACTGAAAATAAATTAGATATCATACTTTATAAAAATCTTATTTATTGATCACATATAATGTAAACAAATGCATTGTATTTTCTTAGAAAATTATAGATAGCTTAGCATTTTATTCGGATTCAGCCACCATTCCAAATCCTCATCAATAAGACGTAATTCTCAATCTATTTCTATTCATGCTTGAAAGAGTTGTTCGCATTAATTCATTGAACCGAATATAAAAGAAGTACTATTCCAGGTGTAGTTCTGGATGATGAACATCCTTTATGAGAAGAAATGATTAAATTATTGTAACATTTGCTTTTAACAGTCTAAATACATTGTTATGCAGGAGTAGATTTTGGTACTCGCCCTCCATTTTAACTTTCAAAATTCTTTGAAGTGACTTGATGAAAACTTCAGCTAAAATCGTGTTGATAATCCCAATCACCAATTACATAAGTTAGCAATTCCTTTTGAAAATGTCAATGGAATGCAAATTGCTTTTCGGTGAATGATGCATTGTTAAATAAATATCATGAGCTTATTTTTTTTTTAATATATTATCTGAAGTATTAAAAAAATAAACGTTTTGTTCGTTGAACTTTTTCGGGGATTAGTTGGGTTTCAACCGCGGCCCATTTAACCAGTGTTTTGTGTTATTTCGGTCACCAAACTTTCCAAGATTAAATTTCCAAGAGAATCTAATTTTTATCATGTGAAGAATTTATTAGTAGTACAAGAGACTGCACAAATTGACAATAAAAAAAATAAAGTATATTGTGGGGAATCTCATTGTATATTCGGAAGTGTAAAAATAGTTTAAGAAGTTCAGAAAAAAAAATGATTTTAAAATAATCCCAAAAGTGACCTAGTAAAGTGGACGATGCCATACTAAGTGTCTAAATCGAAAGTAAGCCAACTTTATCTATCGAAAAAAATGAGAACAATCTCGGATACCTATAAATATTTAAAAAACATCTTTAAAAAAAGGTATGGAAACAAGGCATGAAAAATATACTACATGAGCAAAGTGGAGAGAATCTAGACAAACAAATAAACTCATTTCATGGAATCAAAAACACCTTTTTTGCAAGATTTTATAACTGGAAATAAAGAATGAGTATTTTACTTCAACTAAGAGGGCAAAAATTAATGACTATCAAAGAGTCAGGTAGTAATACCAACTCGTGAGTTCGGCCTCAAAAAAAATAGTATATATGGTGAGACTGCAAGGGCATGCTATTTATTTTGAATCTCTTTAATCTGCACAAATAATTAATGCAAAATTGATTGTGAACTATTGGATCATTTAGAGGGGGAAATAAAAAATATGATCCTTCCTCTTGCATCTGAGTTTTTTTACAGCATGGCAATTGTCAACCGAATACGACAAAAATTACGAATGTAGGTTAATTCATCTCTATCCATATTCTCAGGATATTGTTCCGTCTGACTACAATATTTTAAGATCGATGTAATATTAGATAATTTTTAAAATTCATATCTAGACGTTAAAATGATTTAAATGAGTTTATTTACCACTAAACCTCCAAATTTTTAATTTAATTTTAATTTTTACATTAAATTATTGTGAAATAAGTAGAAAAATGTCATATCTGCTAAGAGAGATAATATTTTAAATAAATAATTTGCATATGCATTCAATTCGTCTATTCTTTTGAATACTTTACCTTGTGGTAGAATATATAGTTTTTTTTTATTTATTTAATAAAAGTAATTGAAATATCCTCTTAGGTGTTAGTCCTTTAAGTGACAATAATTCAAAAGTTTCTTTGTTAGAACCCGTTGATGAAATAATTCGTACCAAAAGTTAAATTTGGGATTTGTCATTTACATCATAAGACTTTTACCTGACATAAAACTACCATTGTAACTAATTAATGTTACCTTTTGTATTTCACGATTTTGGCAGGCAATCGTGAGTCTTTATTTTTTCAGTATCTTATGCTCAGAATGCATTTATAAAACACATTTTTTATGTATTCGCCTTTAGTATATAGTTGAAAGGCTGTTTAGTTTTAATTTTATTTAAATAATGAAAAAACGCTAACGTTTCTGTATATTCTCCTTTAATTTATGCTTTTAAATTACAATAACAAAAATGTATTTAATCAAGCCTTTCTGGGACGATAACAGATAACTTAATTCTGAAAGAAGAGGAAAAATATGAGTATTTATTTACTTAAATTGTTCTGAAATTGAAATGATTGCCTTAGCAGTTTTCTACGTCAAGAAAAGAAACAAACAAATAAAATCACTAAAGGCATTATTGGGGCTGTAAGGTAGGTGATTATTTTTCTAGAAACCATTTTGCTGAATAACAGCTTTCACAGCAATTGCATTATTCTGCAATAATTTCACTCTGTGAGTCATTTAACCGCCACGTTTTTCTTTTATGGCATCCTTCAATTTATGCAATATGACTCAATAATTCTTAGAACAATTTTTATTACATATATTGTATTTCTTTTTACTCATTTATGTACCAATTTAATATTCCTTAAATATCACTGCTGGTCTTTTAATGTTATTATTAGCTACAGCATAATATTTTTTTTTTTTTAAATATATAAAATGATTTTTAAGGTATAGATGTAAGAATGTGAACGAATAGTGAGGTACTCTACTCAAAAGGATGGCTCACGCGTGAGACTTTACTCCACAGGGAAATTAAATCATCACACTCAAAGGAGTGGAGACGTCTTTTCGAATTATTTCACTACAAAAACATCCACGAAGCATAAAATTTAATAGTCTCCACTGAAATAAAACAGATTATACAACGATAAATCTATTATTCAACTGTTTACTTGGAAATTTATCCGAATTAATTTGTTTATTCGCATTACATTTTGAGTTATACAATTTTCTGCGCACACATAACGCAATACGTTTTCCTGTGTTATTTAAATAATAAAGTTTTAATTTATTCAAATTTAATTTGCGCGAGAGCAAAGTAGCGAATCTTTGAATGGACGAAAATTTCAACAATACGATATTTTTGTTTAGCCGAATATAAATATTTGAATAATCCTAAATTTTTAAAATACGAGCACGTTGGATTTACGCATATGTAAAATAATTAATTAATTAAAATAAAATATACAGGGATTACGTGTATGTAGAAATCTGCAACATAGATGAAAATCGCACTGGTTATGGCGAAAATTACATCTGATGATGAATTTAATTGTTTGAAATTTTCAATGCAATTGTCGAATCGTTACGCGAGGCGAAAGGGAACGCGATGGAAATTCGCAACTTTGCTCACATAACACAGCGTAGATGAGAAGACACTGGAATATATGGCGTACACTTAAATGGATGTGGGCATGGGGGTGGGTTATGGTTTTCTGTATGGGAATCTGATCAAGCAAAAGTGGAAGGCGAGGTAAACAAAGCTATATGAGAAAATGTGAGCATCCTCAGCCTCATACTCGGTAAGTTCATTAAGTCAAGTTGTATCGTCGTCCCGGATGTATTTCAGCGGAATCTGCTAAAATAAATGGAGGGATTGAATTAAACAGCAGCCCTACTGCCGAATTTGTATTTATATCCATAAGTGTGTTAGTGGGTTTTATTAAAAAAAATATACATGTGATGCTGGCAAAGGCGTTCCGTGCGTTGTTTGTTCAACGAATTTGCAAATTACGGTGGCAGCTACTGAGCGGCGTTATTTAATCCTGAATAAATTCCAACTGATTTATAGCGGCTTTCGGAATTTCAATCAACTCACTATTTTAATACAAAACGGCAGAACAGTGGATATATGCATACAAAAATATTTTTTGAATTTAATAAAGATTCGGGATAAGATATGGAAACATGTTTTGAACAACGGTAACTCCAAGAGATACCACAAAAATAAATTACCACGAAACAAATGTGAAATATGTATAACAATTCCAACTAAATGACATATTTTATAGAAAACAGAAAGTACAGAAAAGTTTAGATTATGAATCCTATAATTACAAGTTGTGAAATATCTTTAAAAAAAATAATTCGGGGTAATAATATTTGACTTGAATGATATTAAAATCGTAACTTTATTAAACGAACCATAAACAGATACAAGTACACGTGAGATATTTCATCATCAAATCCATTAACCCAGCCGTACCGATAGAGTCTATTGAGGACCCCAAATGTTTAATATAACTTCTATATGTCATAAACTTTTTTATATTTATCTAAAAAAGTCTAAAAAATAAGCATTATAAATAATAATTTTCCTTTATTGTCTGCAATTGGGAAAAAAATATAAAAAACATCAATATTCGCTGCTTTTGCCACGCACGTAATGTTTTTTTTCGCTCGCATCAAGTGCGATGTGCCGAGTGTGAGTGAAATGTGCCATTGACACGTGTCGCGAGAGCTCAGTCTGCCACGAGACATTGCCAAGAGCATTGTCATTTACGCGTAATATTGATTGGTTAAAAAATCCAAAATATCGATCAAATTCTGACGATGTCAACTCGAATATAACGAATGACTCAACCGTCAATCGTCATATTTTTTTTGATAAAAAATATGCGGAAGTCCAATTGTCACGTTTTTGTTGTTACATTGGGACATCTGCCCTTACGTATCTTAAAATTGGTACTCATATGGAATGGTTACTTTATTATTAGCTATCGAAAAAGCAGCACGTGGTGTGTTTGGTGATTTTTTTATTGTGGAAAAAAATGGAGAATAATTTTTGGCTAATACGATGTTGTTGTGAAGCTTCAGCCTCCGTTTTTACGAAAGCACGATATTTTGGCACATTAAACGTTGTGATAAATTAATAATACAAATTATTTATTGTGATTAAAATTATTTTTACACATTAAATTCTCTACCATTTAATTTCTTTACGCATTCACGTAGTTTTCAATGATTATTTTGATAATACAGATATGAATGGCAATTATTAGAAGTAATAAAATAAATGTAAAGTAAAAATATGTGTTATAGATCCTGTGATTTTTTTTATTAAATGTAATAAATAATGCCTTTGGGTTTTCACTATAATTTGCAAACTGGCATAAAATTGCTATTTTTACTAGCACATTAGATCTACACGGTAAAGAAAATGGTTTCTTTTCTGAAACAGTATTAGCGTCAACTTCACCCTCGTTCTGTGTTGATTTATTTCCTTTTCCTATGTAATCAGTGATTAAATTAAACTCTACGATGATGAATTTGCATAAAATATGCACCTCATAAGCTTGAAACCGCATTTAACCGACTTTATTAAATATTAATTATTTTTTGGTTTTCTCACGATTTTTTTTTTAATAAATATTTATAATATAGAAATATTGTCATTAATAACGCAGAGATAAAATACTATTATTACTATACTCAGCCCAAAGGAGATGTACGAATGTTCCCTAAATTGTTTGATTAAATTTGCTGCATTCCAATTGTTTTTGGTTATATTTAAGTTCATTGAAAATGATCACAACTTTTTAATATGCTTTAACTATCTGCTAATAAGCTCTTATATTTTCCTATTAAAAATACTTGAACTAATATTTATAAATAAGGGGATTTAGTTATTTCTTATAAGAGATAAATCTTTGTTTGGCTTGATATTAAAACCCTGAATAGGCAATGATCCAATAATGAAAAAAAACAGTATTATAGTGAGAATGTTTTAATATCTCAAAATGTCTTGGCACTGGAATGCAATACAGTTGTAATGTTCTAGAATAGCTTATATTTATATTTTATTTATTTAACGTATTAATAAAATACGTAGTATATAATAACTTTATAAAAAACTGCAATAAAAACGAAATCGCACCACGTAGGTATTATATGTATTACGTTACTCAGTTGAAGGGTGCCGTTTTTGTTGGGGTTGGAGTTCTAACCCACACATTTAATCAGTTTATGCACATTTTATGAGCAATATTTTCAAATAGAGTCTTCAAAATTTTCAGATTGTGAAAGTTTTATGGCGCTTCTTCTCTTTTTTTTTAAATGAAAAATGCAAGTCAAACATATTCGCTCCCCCTTTTGCGTCGATTTATTAGACGCTGTAATTTTCATTCGTGACACTTTAATATTTAGACCGTATATCTTGCAATGTTTATACCGTAGAATATACAAGATACACGCTAGCAAACACATGCATATTTTTTTCGGTACCACTATTCAACATAGGGTATTGGACTGGAGCGAAGCTCGTAGATCACCGCGAGCGGCAAACGGCGCTACATAAATCCGGTTCAAAGTGTGAAAAAATTGCGAAAGTGCAAACTAAGCTGCTCCACACGTATTCGTTTGGTACAAAGTCAAAATCGGGACAAAGAAATGTACGTCTGGTAGCAAAAGGTACAGTGTTTGTCCGTAAGAGACGTTGCCTGGAGATCTATGATGCTAATTTCCATATAAATTGGTTACAGCTGGGAGTTTGTCCATTCGACTTCAAAAGGACACAGACCATATTAAAATCGCTATTCCAGGGGTCCGTCGGCGGTATATTTATAGAACATTAGATGGAAAATAGTCGGTGAAATGTTATTATATAATATTTCAGATATTTAAATATTAAATTGAAACCGGGTTAAAAACATTCAATAATTAACATCAATGTATAATGTATAAAATGAGAAGTTATATATTAATATATGTTAATAATTATTTTAAATGTACTTACAAAATAAATAAACGGCGAATAAATAATATAAAAAAAATATTACAAATATCTGAGGATTTATTAGAATATGAATAATACTGATTAATTTTTTTATGAATTTTACAAGGATATTTTTAATGGTGAGAAGATTTTAAAAAGCATAGTCGTAGTTCTAACATCGTTACATCGGCTCGAAAACAATTGCGTCATCCGAAGGGGTTCTACTTAAAATGAAAAATCAACCCCAAGCATTTCAAGTCAAAATATTAATGATTTCTTCTAAAAATAGAAATAGTTATTCATGATATGCTTCATAATTTAGAAGATATTTTAGATTTTTATACTAATCAATATGACGCGTATACGACACGCACGTGTCAATTGCACTCGGCACATCGTACCGAAGGCGAGCGAGAAAAAACATCGCGCCCGTGGCCACAGAAGAGAATATTTTTTTTATTTTAATAAAGGACTATGATTATTTATAATAATTATTTTATAGATTTATTAAGACAAATAAATACAAAGAGTTTGTAACTTTATATTAAAGGAGTTATTCGAGAATAATTTAAAACTAGGCGTCCCAGCTTAGTTAATCAGCATGGCTAGATTAATAAATAAATAAACTGATTAATATTCGGCCCAATTAGGATTAAGTCCAAAAACTGGCGAGTATTTTTTTTTATAAAATATATTTAATTAGAAATGAGAAACTTAAGCTAAATAATAAATAAATAATAGCGTTTTTTTAAGATAATCTTGGTTAATTAATTATTGTCAAATGAATTGGATTTATTTTATATAAAAGAATAAGAATTTACTACACTGATTTATAAAATAATAAATTATAATTTTAGTCAAATACACAACAAATTAACTTAATAAAAAAAAGTTTTCTTAATTTTTAGTGTTCTAAAGCTAAAATTTAAATGACAATTAATGAAACTATTCATACCATAACATTGCGATTCTAGTATAATAAACATAGTTCTCTACTTATTTATTTAATTGGTATATGGAATTTTGTTTAAAATATTGACGTATAAAAGTCAAGAAATTCAAAGATAATATTATTGCTTTCAACTTTTTAAAATTTTCTGCTATACATAAATTGATGTTTTATTTCTAAGTCGGTTAATATTTTTCCGATGATCAAGTTAACATTGATTTTAGGCAATGAAATTATTTGTATAATCGACGAACTTGATTAATTATAATATTAGGTATGAATTTGTTATAAATTAGTATAATATAAAAAAATCGTTATAAAAAAAAATTCTAAAATTATTGACGTCTACTGTATGAATCTTTATTAATATTCGTTTAAGATCATATTCTACTTATTCGTTTTAGATAAAAATTACAAAATAAATCTACTTCTAGGACAGTCAAATATACTAGTGTTATTGCTTTTTTATTGAAATAAATTTACATAGAATTATACAGTTATTAATTTATTTCCTATTTTTTAATATGACGAGGAAAACATATTTTATCTAGATTTTATATTAAATAATACATGTAAAGTAGTAAGTATTCATATAAAAAAAATATATTTAAAAACTACTGTTTTATGCGACCACGTTGCCATGAATCTGTCCAGTGCTGCGTTATGTTATGATGAAGTTGTGACGATGCCATAGAGTGGCAGCACGCAGACATGTATCACGCTTAAACGGCCGCAGTTTTCGGTCCATTACTTTGGACCCGGGATTAGGAGGTCCGCCCGCGAGGATCTCCAGAATGGACCTCCGCCAGCAACGACCGCCATCTTTCATACAAAACGCGTGCGCTACGGCCAGTAATGACCGGCATTTGTCAAGATAAAGGCCGCTGGAACAAGCGCGATGAATTTATATTATCTCGAGTATCATCAAAAGAATAGTATAATTAATTTAAAAATTAAATAAGTAATCCAATGACGATTCTAGTAAACACATAAAAAAAAGTCTATAAAAAACTACATATGAATATGAACGAACGTATACAATTCGTCTGGATTTAAAGAGTTTTCACTGGAAGTACTACAATACCATTTTCTATGAAAATGTTTTCGTTCTGAGCTTTCGCGGAAAGCTTAAATGAAAATGGTGTTTTAAAATTGCTGTTGTAAAGTCGTCAAAATCCCACAGAGCAAAATGCATACCTTTATTTAACACGTTCAGATTTTTTTTAAAATTAATAATGCCAGTAGTTGTTCTTAAAGTCGAGTAAATTGTTCGTTGGAAAGTTTTGCAGTGGTGGATTGTTAGTTTGTTTATTCAGCGGATCTATCCTTTGATAAATAGACAATGAGCAAGTCCTGTTTGTGTTTCTGAAAGTTAAATATTTTAAACTTGCCCGGAACTGAGTCGATGCAACAAAATAAGAAGATGTCGGAAGGATAAAGCCTCGGAACCCCTAACTAAATATTATGCATTGCTGGATAAACTATTAAAGTAAACGAAATTGTGCTTCCGACTTGTCTGTGCAATAATTAAATTTTAAAATATCGAATGAATCATTTTCAAGATTTCACCCTCTTGATTTAGATGCAATATTCAAGAGAGGGTCTGCACCCTAGACAATTCCATCAACGCCGGATATTAGACTCTTCGTATATATACATAAAGGATCTCTTTGTTGTGTCCGTGGAAATTCTTAATTAAAATGTTATAATAACGCAATCGAAGGTGGATGTCAGATGTCACGTAGCGAGCCAGATAACCTTGTTACCAACTTCTCCAGACAAACATACACACATTTACACCAATACAAGGGGTTGATTTATTAGTCCTCCCATTCGCAGTTTTCCCCGACAGTTTTTCTTATTTCTCAGCGAGACGTCTGGCTGAGATATTAAGGCTGTTTGCGAGATACCGACTGAGGAACACCGAAATTGAATAACTTTTGTCTGAGGCAATAATTATTGAAATAAATCCTGAAGGAATATATATGCTTTTCTAAAATTAGACGTTGAGATTTCGGAATTAAGCCGGGGATTCAGTGTCACCTTACATTATGAAAATTTTCCTTTCTGCAAAAAGTGGCGGGGAAACGAGATGAAAGCAGACGAGGGCCTGGTGCTGTTCGCTACTATACTCCAGATGGCCGAGTGGATTTGTAAGTGCCACGAAGCTCAGTAATTCAGTTTAAATTCTCGAGTATGCCAATCTAATGGCAGACATGAGGACATATCGCTTTGTCTTCTTAATGCATCTTACATTTCATCCATTTTCTTATTTCTTACGGATATAACACCCGAGGATCGGGGAATTTTGTAATAAACTTGATCCACTGAAATTTTTACTTCATATAATTATTTTATTTTATAAATAATATAATATTTTAGTTATAATAATAATATATTCACATTTAATTTAACGATATTCTGATTCTTGAATAAATTATAAAAAAAGTTTACCGTGTTAAAATAAATTTATTGAATTTATATTATAAGGAACAGTCGACAAAAATCGCGTGTTTTAAATGAAAAGTCAACTTTAAAAAATATATATTATTCATCTTCGATAGCTGCAATTTTTATCTATCTTTATAGTAATTTGAATATGCCATGTGCATAAAATCTTTTGATTTGGATTAAAAACAGACATCGGGACCCGTTTTCACATAATCGATATTCTTTTTGTTCAAAAGTGTGTCAGATAAATAGTGCTGCGATATTCTAAATAAATAGTAATTCGATGCAATAAGATTAAATGAATATGATGGATAAATAATTGGATTTCATTAATTAATCCCGAATAATATAGGTTGTATGAGATCTTGTATTATCCTGTTAAAAAATATGTTTTCTCTATTAAATATTCTAGAACTTTCTCCACCAATTGGCTGTTTAAAGCGTTCCAACTTATCGCGATGTAATTTTCTAGTAATATTTAAGAGTTATAAGTGAAATAATTCCTTTAAAATCCCAACTTAGAGTCCGAAAAAGCATTTTTTAACTTAAGGTTTATTTTTAGCGTTGCCAGTGGAAACTCCCCCTTAAAAATCACTATTTTAGCAACATTAGTTAGATTACCTAATCCACATCTCTGATTTTTTGATTCAAATTTAATATTTTTCTTGGCACAATCGAACCCGTACAGTAAATTTGCTTTTATCACTTATATGATGCGGTATTCATATACTTATAAGTTATTTTTAAATGCTCTAGCACTCTAGATATTAGTAAAATAGATAAAGTCGAATTTGCTTGAATCTCAATATGTAAAACCTAATTTTACACTTTCACTATTCTCTCAGCTCGAGATTTATTTTTAATGTTAAAATTTATACTTCGAAACTCTTTCTGACATTGAAAATATGTTCTTGTAAATATCAAAATTTTTTTCGCTGTTGTTACATTTGTTTTTTGATGAAATTCGTATAATTCGTACAATTTCATAAACAAATATTATCCGGCATAAATCCTTTTACTCCAGATTTTTTAAATAATTGTTCTTTAGATGTCCGCGAATCAATAGCACTTAAATACGTATGAAAAGATTGACAAACAAAACACAGAGAAGCATTGAAAAGGACGATGTCAAAAACGACATTTTCGGCGGGCATTTTTATATTTATAATTAAATAAATAATAAAATAACTAGAATTGTCATCAGGAAATTATTCAATGAGATATGCGAAATAGTTTTAACCTGCACCTTGGATGACCGTGTTGTTTTAATGTTTAAATGTTGTTTTAGAAAAAGAAACATTATAAATATCAGTATCGTTCCAAATTCATAATTCTTTGATTACGTAAGTAATTATTAAAAAAAATATGAGATGATGATTGTACAATATTTTACTAGTAATTTTTTAGCTCACACTGTAATTTAAAAGCATGCTAAGTACAGGATTATAAACCTCTTAATTACAAAAAAGCTATAAATGAGATTACGCAATTTAAATGAATAAATTAATTGTGGTATACCTAGTTTGACACTTTCGTCTATCGATTAAACGTAATTGAATTGGCGAAGACGTAGGACGTGACGTCACTCTGGCGTCTTGACCCCAGGTAATGTGGTATATCTTGTTAGAGAAACTCAATTAGTTGCGGATTAGTTTCCAGTGTCCGCAGGGCTTGTCGGCCAATTACTGCCCAACCTTAACAGCACATTTTTTTTCGGCTCGCCAAAAAGCAAAAACGTGTCGGCATACATTCAAACGTCGAAAATCCGAAATACAACAAGCGGCCATCGATCCAGACGAATATCTTAACGCTGGATTGAGACTTCGCACCTCATTAAATACGATTTTGGCCTTTGCCGTCGTTCCCGCGTAATATGAAGGAATAAAAACGTCAAAAAAATATTATCTTAATAGTCGGCCAGATAAGATCTCTATAAATAGGGGAGCTGAGAAAATTGTGGAAGGTGTGATATCCACCCTTATCTGCTCCTTTGGAACGGAAAAGGCATTACGTAGAAAACTTTTGCTTCATTTCATTCGGAAAAAAGCGCATTAACACGATAGGATTTAAGCAGGTCCCGAATAATTCCACGATTTTGATTGTATATGTATTTTATGCATGTATGTGTGTTTCGACTTTTTAAATATACAGAATGTTCAATAAAAGCATACAAATATAAATAATATCAACATATTGTTGTACGTCCATGCAGACTGATTCTATGCTCATATTAAAATTCCGCAATACCCACTTGAAGTAAGGATTGCCCTTTCAAATATGGAAAGTGAAAAGCAGTATTATCGGCACATTTTACTTTTTTTATTTCGAAAAGGTAGCTTTTCAAGCAAGAAAAAAGATATCCGATGTGTATGGAGAAGATGTATTAACAGAACGTCTTTGGCACCACGTTCTGGAAGGCCATTTGAAGCTGATGAAGACACAATAAAGGCATTAATTGATGCAAACCGGCAAATAACAACTCGTGAGATCGCTGAGGGATTTAATCTATCGAATTCGACCATTTATGATCATTTGAAACGCCTAGGTTTAATCTCAAAGCTCGACATATGGGTTCCTCATATTCTTACGGAAAGAAATTTGTGCCGTCGCGTTGACGTCTGTGATCTGCTTCTCAAACGTCAAGAAAATTATCCATTTTTGAAGCGCATCATCACTGGGGATGATAAATAGTTTGTCTACAACAATGTTAAATACAAGAGATCATGGAGTAAAAAAGATGAACCGGCTCAAAGCACCTTGAAAGCCGATATTTGTCAAAAAAGGTGATGCTTTCTGTGTGGTGGGATTTAAAGGAATCGGTATTTTTAGCTTCTCACGGACAACACAACAATTAATTCAAAAGTCTCCTGTCATCAGCTGGACAAAATAAATGATTCACTTAAACAGATAAGGTCAGAATTGATCAATAGAAAAGGTGTGGTGTTCCTACAAGATAATGCGAGACCTCATACAAGTTTGTTAACTCGCCAAAAGCTTTTAGAGCTTGGATGGGATATACTGACACACCCACCATATTCTCCAGATCTGGCACCTTCTGATTATTTCTTGTTCCTGTCTCTACAAATTATTTTAGAGGGTAAAACCTTTACTTCAAATGAGGAGGTAAAAAATCACCTGGATCAGTTTTTTATAAGCAAAGAACAAACATGTTATGAGCGTGGAATCACGCTATTGCCAGAAAGATGGCAAAACGTATTGGACCAGAATAGACAATTTATAATTTTAATATAATTCAATAAAATATTTATTTATTACAAGAAAATCTTCTTTAATTTTTATAAAAAGAAACAAAATTACTTTCCGAACAACCTAATATATCGTACTGTTTACGTAGCAAAGGCATAAAAAATCATCTGAAAGGAGTAAACATTTAAATAATTTTTAACCAAGGTATATTTTTCTCTTTGATCCGTCAAACATTATTGTTAAACGATTAATATATTTTTATATATATTATAATTATTAAGTAATTACTGGCCGTTACACTAGTTTTCAGAAATCTTAGCTTCTTAATTGATTTTTTTAAGATTTTGTGAGACAAAAATTATAAAAATCCATAGTTTTGAATCCATTTGAGAATACACGATTAGATTTATTGTAAAAATCATTTCATTGCAACTGCCCTTTTTTGTTTATTTTTTTTTTACAGTATTTTTTTTATACAGATACTTATTAATTTTGGAACGATTAGGTTTATTTTCGTGCCTAACACAGTATAGTTAAATTATTAAATGGTCATATAAAATATATTGACGAGTGTCTCATATATAATATTTAATGAGCGTAAAATAATCCTCCACGAGAACACCATTTCTGAAATACCAGTAAATTTCGACATATTTTATTGTTGAAGAATATGTTTGAGGAAAAACGAAATAATTATTATGAGCTAGATATTAAGAAAATTCCCACTTATTGAGTCTTCATACAAAAATAATAAAATCATATAAAATATTTAATAATTATTCGAGGCCATCATTATTCAAATTAAGATATAATTATCGCAGCCATAACTTCGGCCATAATTCCCGTCACAAACAAAAGTTTTTTTTGCATTTAGCGAGAAAATCATTGCGCCGGCCTCCACACCCTAGCGATAGGCCCTAATGGTCTCACGTGATAATTTTTATTGCCGTCTCATAGGCCCTTTAATGACTGCGATCGGAACTTGACCTATTTAATATTCAGAACGAATCCTATTCGATCCGCTTTATCGCCGCTTATCTATCATTAGTATAATATAAGCATTTATAAGCGCTTAATTAAATGTATTTGAATAATAAAAAAATACACGTATATATATTTTTTTAATTAAAACAATAAAAAATAAATAAGTTAATTCTTAGAATGTTATGGTACGTTCTGTACAGCAGTGTGGGATGATAATATTAATAATTGAAGCAGTGGGTAGAGGAGGAAGCGTACGTAGGTGAATACGAAAATTGGCATCACCTGTGTGTTAAATATATTCAACTCTATCGGATGCAATATAAAGTAGGCGGTTTGGGGGTTGAATATTTTTTTATAATAAATATCTTGTCGTTTGTAATATTAAATCTAATATTAGCGCAATGTATACATAATAAATGCAGAAAACTATATTTAATACGTAACTGTTATCAAAAATATTTTATTTTTCAGATCCCACATAGGCACGAAAGGTCACAACTTGATAATGTATCAAATCACACAAATCTTATATTTTATTATAATCATATGACCTATATAGTTTATGTATAATAATGCAATTTTAACAGAGCTTATCGCAAAAGCTTAACAAAGCAGTTTATTTGCATTTATATGAATTTATAATTATAACATATTTGTCATATTTAATAAAATGTATGGAAATGCATTACAGTCAAGGTGAGGTTAATAAAAATTGAGGATATCGTTTAAAATTCCTTCTTATGCAAGTGTAGCTATTTCTGGTTACAAATAAGATCTAGTTACGTAGTATTTATGTATCCCAGTTCGGCTGTTAATCATTCTACTCTGGCATATTTACAACGTCGACCAGGAAGTGGTTCCAGCTAGATACTAGATACTGTGGAGTATTGCTACATAGTACTCTGGAGAAGTGCACTGGGCCTGCTAACGATACATCAGACTAGGGAGACATTGAAAAAAGTTTTCTAGGGGTAGGATACACCCAGAAATAAATTTATATCGTCGTAAAAATAAATATACTGCTGGTAACTTGGTAGGCTCTGGATTTTCTCAAATAACTGTCTTTTATTTTAGAAAAATAGAAGTAAGTTAATGCTAATAAATTTCCATTCAATTTAATTCTTTCCAAAAATAAGAAACATTCCAAATATATATAAATAAATAAATCATTTTTGAGTAATTTGCAAATAAATAAATCTATTTGATTTAATAAAAAAATCGACTTATTTTTTAGATCATATTTTGCATACAAATGCTTTTGTGGTGGTTATTCCACGTGTTTGGGCCAACGTCATGTTGGCAACAATAC
>JAGXCT010035569.1:0-58400 GCA_022495035.1 Philopotamus ludificatus | reverse complement strand
TACACGCAGAAGGCCCCCGGTTCGATCCCGGGCGGAACCATTTTTTTAATTAGATACGTTCCATTTTCGTGTTAAAAAAATTATAACTGCCGTATAAAAATAGGGGATAGGTTCTATTACTAAAAAAAATATGAATCATAGATTTTTTGTACTTATTAGCATGTAAAAATATTTTTAAAACGTATAGTGATTGTCTAGAATTTTTTTTTCGAAAATTTCTCATTTTATTACGTGCTTGATTAAATAATTTAAAATAAGTTATAATCTTTTACATTACAGAGAACAATGAAAAGATTTCATTTCTCACCTTTATCGAGAATTCTCACATAATTTTGATAATTATCATGGTTGAAAATTATTGTGATAGATCAATTATTAACATTTTGAGCTAAATATCAAAACAAAACAGCGTGTTATATCAAAACCGCGTAAACAAAATCCTTGTTACTGTTTGAGTGGGGCTGTTACCTATTTTTTCTCATATTTCAATTAAATTTTATGAATTGACAGTAAACAGGTTTGGTTTCATCATTCAAAATCACTGCTTTCTAGGTTTTCATTAATAATTTTCCGTTATTCGTTAAAAATCCTTCATAATTTGGTCTTTACTGAAAACTTGCATCTTCCATTCCAGCTGTATCGACCTGCTTAACCCTTTCAGGGCGGCACGCATGACGTTCATGCGCACACGAATCGTATCAAGAATGTGTGGTTCATGCGCGTGATTCTTTCGAAATTTAACTTATCGTCCTACCAAAATCCTGCATGTCACAAACTTTTTTTAAAAAAAAAACATCAATCGAATAAATAAATATTTTATTTTATTTGATTTTATGCAGTTGCAAAAATAAAAATACAACAGTATTCGCTGCTATTGCCCCGCATGCAATGTGTTTTCTCGCTCGCATCCAGTACGGAATGCGAGTGAAACGCAGGACTGACACGTATTAACCAGTGGCGTATGGTGGATTAGATGTTGGGTGTGCTGAATGTGGAAAAAAATACAGTTTTTTTTAATGAATTTTATTATTATTTATACAATAATTCTATTCTTTGTTTTTGCGACATAAATAACAATAAAATTCATTAAAAAAAACTGTATTCTTTCCACATTCAGCACACCCAAAATCAACAGCACCGTACGCCCCTGAATATTAACCCTTCGCCTGTAATACGATATATCGTCGCTATTTTTAGTAGCGAGCAACATTTCGACATCCAAATGGCTAAAATATTATTCAATTTTTCATAAAAATTATGTTCAATGTATTTTGTAAAATGATTGAATTATATATTTAATTTAATTTGAATTGCGCACCGGTATGCCGTACCGCTTCGTGAAGTCAGCAACCGACGCCGCTACATTTCGTGAAGATTTTTTTAAATTCATATCTGTTACATTCAAATAAATATTTATTATTAATTTTTCCGTTAAACTATATCAATGTGTTGAAAATTTTTTTCAGGAATTTTAGATCTTAGCTGAAATACTAGCCACAGACACAATATTGCAAAAAAAAAATCGCAATCGCTCGCAATTGCGGCTCAATGCGTCTATCATGAAATGGAAAATGATTTGCGGAAATCTGAAGAGTTTTCCCCGTGGTGGTCCGGGGAAAACCCATCATCATTTTCCATTTATCAATTCGCGGCGCGATATATTTTTCGTTCGTTTTTACGTGGGGCCACGCCTGAAATATTACTTTTGTTTGCGGGACGGGGCTTTTGTGATGCCAACCTCCAACTTTTAATGAGTTTTTTTTTTCATGCGAAAATCTTTTCATGCGACAGTGTAAACATGCATCTCAGATAATTGTATATACGCCAAATTTTCATACAAAATCGCTGGAAAATCTCTCTCTCTCTCTCTCATCCTTATCATGTGCAGACTTATGCACATGCAGACATTCTCCAAGATTTACTAGCAGTTTTAGGTCTCGTCGAGACGATTCGGAGATAATGAGATTCAATGGCGCAGTCGCTGCAGCACTCTGTATGCCATGGGGGGGTCGAATCTCCCCTAGTCACTGGGGCGGTACAGGAGGGCGTAGCTCCCCGTTTATGCGAATGCATTTTATATGCGATAACCGTTTCGACAAAGTGCACTGGGCTATAAGGAGAACTGCTTCCGAAGTTGGGTAACTGCCTGGCGCTCTGGTCTAATGCGCTTCCCGTACTAAATTCGCTTTAATCAGGCACCATGTGGAGCATGGCGGTTGAATCTTTAATCACTAGAATCCTAAACCCTATTTGTATATGCCGGTGTTATATGAGCGAATTCGAAAGATGGGTTATGCAAAAAATATTGCCGGCTAACCCTTCGCCGCGAAATGGCTAATTCCGGTTCGACATTCAAAACACACGGCGCCAACGAGACCCTGGGGTCGAATTTACGGTTCGACGGACCGGTGAGAATCCCCGATTGCTCCGTCATAATTTAGTAGCAACCGTAGCCGGAGCGTTTGCATTAGTAAGAACTGCAGTCGTTACTATTCCGGCACTGAGGATGCAGGCTCGGCCACGGGGCGGATGCAAACAGGATCGTTACCAATTTATGGACAAGGAAATTGAACAGGGCACGTGCATAATGCGAATTGTGGTGCCGAGGCGGATGGTGTTAATGCTGTAGACTGTGCTGAGCTCGAGTACATGAAGATGTTACTTAAGAGCTAGGTACCTGTCTCGTACATATTGTAACAAGTAAACATGGAACAATGTTGATTAAAAAACGTCTTATTCCTTTTACACGACGCAAGAAAATTAAACCATTCCTCATTTATATTTTAAGAAAATATTTTACAACGGTTCTTCAACTAGAAAACCATAGAATGATACCTTAAATACTATCGACCGCATCACAAGGACTTAAAATTGCTTTCAACGTTAATTAAACTAAACATCAACTCTTCATTTAACTCTGGGTCTTACTAACAGAACTAACAAACTTATTCTTCATAAATCTTACCAAGGATACCTTAAAATAAAAAAAGTACTATTGTGGACAAAAGTATATATTTCTACAGAAAATCAGATGGTAAACGATGATTGGGAGGAAAAAACTGTATAGAGAAAAAAACATTTTCAAAAGGCCATTATATCACCTACGTCCGAAAATGGACAAGACCCTTGAAGAAGAAGTAGAATCTATTTTATAGTATGCTTTAATATTGACATCTTCAGAGAGAGAAAGATATTGAGATCATTATTCATACAAGCCATAATAAGAAGAGTCAGCCATGATCTTGGATATGGCTGACTCTTCTTCTACTTTTACTTCTTTTTTCGTGTCGTCTCTGCTAACTTGGCCATTATTTTAGACGATTTTGGCAAAGTTCGTTACTCTATCCACATATATGTTAGGAAGAATAAGTAAGACTATGAAAGAACTGGACCATCAATGTGGCAGAATGACAAAGATTTAGATTAAGATTCTTCTGAGAAGTTAACTTAAAGTAAATTTGATTCTCATAAATAGCAAAGAATATTAATATAACATTAGAGAAGTTGGACCTAAATAATTAGCAAAATGCATTACAAAAATGCTATCGATCCCTTCCGATCTTCATATTAGTCTAAGGTTAAAGCAGAGTCGTTTCAGCGCCTTACCTAGCCAGCGTCCTTTCTATTGTTCCTAAAAGTAACGGAAAATTAAAGGGGAGGAAGTCACAACTGGCACTTTAGTCATTCTTCTTCTATTTATCATTGTCTTTAACTTTTTCCACGTGTGCCAGACGTATTTACCCAAAAGATTTTGGTTTTTTTTTCTATTTAATTTTAAAAAAATGTCTTTAATCCAATTCATGCTCTCGAACGAGCAGTGCTCGCGCGCGGCGCATGTATCGCATCGCGCCAACCCGAGCACTGCTCGCCAGTTGCTACTTGACGCTCGTAGAGATTTACGCATATCGTCCAAAACTTTAATAAATATTTTGTAAGTATATATATATTATATTTCATAAATTCTATAATTTTTTTTTTGTATTAGGATAAGTACTTTGGTTTTTTTATTGCTTTTATGCTTTAATTTGAACTTTTTTTGAACTGAACAACTATTAAATTGTGTAAACTCTTTAGATAAAAAATAAAATACCCTGATGTTTTTAGTTGTATTCTTGTAAAAAAAAACCCGAACATGAAGTGGTTAATCAGATGTTAGATATTTTTTTGTGAATGAATAACCCTTTTAATAAATTTATAAAAAATATATATAATGAGTGTACCTCGTAGATTTGACTAAAAATGGAAAGAGTAAAGGTATGAGTAACCTCTTTTCCAGTAAGCAACATATTTTCTTTAAAAATCTAAAGAATAAATATTATAAATAATCATTGTCCTTGATAGTCTGCAATTACGGAAAAAAAAAATAAAAACAACAATATTCGCTGATGTTATCACGCGCGCGTTTTTTCTCGCTTGCATCCAGCATAATGTGCCGAGTGCGAGTGAAACGTGCTAGTGACACGTGTTGAAAGAGCTCAGTCCGCGGTGAGACATCGCATTGTCATTTACGCGTCATATTGATTAATTTAAAAATCCAGATGTCATGAATAACTATTTTTATTCTTAAAATAATCCTTTTTTTTTTTAAATGTCAAGCTATTGATGAAGAATTTATCAATATCTTGACTTGAAATGCTTGGGGTCTCTGAGAGACCCTCTTCAGACGACAGCGTAATTTTCGAGCCGCCGTAACGGATGGGTAAACGATTCTTTAATTGTAGATGAAAGATACAATAAAGATGATTTTAATATGAGAAATCTTTTCCACTGTTTAAAATAAAGTAAGTATCAAATATGCCTACCAATGTCAAAATACGTCAGGGATAAGTGTAGCATTACAATCTAAAAAAAACGGACAAATCTAGTTGAATCTGTACAGAAAGATATATTATAGAAAAATCCATTGATTGGAGATTTTTAAATATTATCTGATTATAATTTTTTATATAAGTATTGTACAGAATCTTGTAGTAAAAGATAGAAATAGAAGCGAAAAATCGCTTCGGAGAATTTACAGACGACGATGAAACGACATTATATTCGTTTACATATACTTTGATATTTTAAATGTGAAATTAAGTCCACTAAAATTTAATTAGTCTTAATTTAATCTTATTTTTACATAATAAATATATTTTTTTAATTCAATCATAAGTATATGAAAATCTGAATAATATATTTTCCAATGAAAATAATAATTTATCACGATTTTCGTTACATCAGCGCTTTTAAAATTTATAGGCAAGATGGAGGGCGATTGTAACAATCTTCTATATAAATAGCTGATTTAGCACTAACTTTTTTTTTTACTTTTTCCATTCAATTTAAAGTCGGATTTCAATGTCTTCCAAACATTCGCTTTCCATTCACGTCCACTTTATACACTCTGCAAGTCTTAAAACAAGATTAAGTAACTTCCCATTACGCTAAAGGTCGGCTAAGAAGGTAATGGCCAACCCCTGGGATAATAACCGGGAATACGAAATCGATATGCTCGGTATATATGTACATATACATATACATATACTGAGAAAGAGAAAAAAAATAAAAATCTACTCCCGACCAAACAAGAGGGCATAATTCGATTTTCTCAGCACAAGACTCTTTTGACAAATTCGATTTGCAACGTTCCATTATAGCGAGCCGAATTTTTTTCCGCATACAATATTGCATTAATGAAGTCTCTGGGTTCATTATGCCGATGATATCACGGCTCTGTTTGAGAGATTAAAAAAAAAGTGTATAATTGTCGGTGATGAAAATCGGAAAACTCTGCCAGATGTCTTTCCGCGTTGTCTCTCTAAACTTGGATCGGTTGACAAATCGGCATTTTTTTGCTCGGTCAAGTTGAAGATCACTAGAGAAAAAAGAGCGATGTAGTATTTTTTCTCGGTTAATATTATAAAGACCACAAATTCTCAATTCCGTGGAAAAATAATTGAAAAACGAAACGAAAGTAACAAGAAACGGCTCACGCTCTATTTCCGCGCGACAAACGGCCGCTTGATGAATTTTCGCGGAAACATAATTGTTCAGAATTAATAATCTTTCGCATTGTTACAAAAAAAAATCATTAAAATTAAGATGAAAAAACAGTAATAATTAAATGGCGATTATTTTACGACCTGTTGATCTTCGTTTATTCATTGATTCGTTACATCTCGCGAGGGGTGTCGGATCCTTTGTCCCCTGTGACGCAATTCGAAACTATATTTGTATCTATTGTGTACTACCCCCTTTACAATTTTCAGGTGAACGACCGCCCCGTGGGGAGGGATGGAGGGCGGTGGGAGGGTCATCGACCCGTTCAAACTGCCTGTATCAACTGAGAGCACTTGAGCCGAGACTTTAAATATGACACACTAAGCAAATCCGCTTATTGTGTCGGGAAATACCCCGATACTCTAAATGTATGTATAACCTGGGCTTAATTTTGATATTTGCGAATAGTATGAGATTCGCGAATCGCTCGGTTTTCATGGAATTGTATTTATTTTCGCGCACGTGGCATCAGCGGATCCAATCTCAATTGCTTTGGCAACATTTCTTTGTCCGCTATACGTATTCTTTTTTTTCAGATTTATTTCAGCGAGATGAGGCGTGGATGATGTTATCATTCATATTTTAAGATTTTAATCCGATACACAATGTATATTTTAGAAAAAAAAATGTTCGACAATAAATTATCAACGTTTGATATAATTTAAAGATTTTTAGTTTTCTCAGAATTCGCTTTTCAATTTATTGTTTAATCGATTTTACACGTTCAAAAAACATAATTCTTGGATTTCCATACCTCATGACTTATCCTTTTGACCATAATGAGTCCTTAATAGGACAATCGATTCTTCGACTCTCCCTCAATTCAGCAACAAAGGAGGTTTTCGTAGTTGTGAAACTTGTGAACTTCATCCCAATTTTTTTTTCATCTGTCACGACGACTCAAAAACAACCGCATCGTCCGAAGGGGGTATCTCAAATACCCCAAGCATTTCAAATCAAGATATTGACAATTATTATTTATAATATTTATTCGTTAGACTTTTTTTAGACAAACACAAAAAGTATGTGAGATGTAGGATTTATATTAAAAGAGTTATTCGATAAAAATAAAAAAAAAATGGTACCGTTAACAATCAAATGCTCCTTTAAAAACCTAATAATCTTTCGAAATCTATAATCGATATCTAGTTCTTAAATTTAGCTTTCATCTGCAATTAATAGAATCGTTTTTTTATTTTTAAATTTGAATACAAATAAATCATTTTCTAGTCGGATATGCAAATGATTATTTTTTAAACAAAAAATCGCTTCATGCAAATACCCTGCAACGATTTTTCTAGTTCAAATTCCAGCGTGTAAAATATTTGGGGGTGCTGCGGAATAATAAAAATTAAAAGGTAATATTTCGCTCATATTTTATTTAATATATAAAAATGTGGAGAAAATACGCAATAATATTAACAATAATAAAATAAGTGACAAACGGCAAGTGGTTTAAAAAAATCTCTAAAACCGTGTCCGGCGAATACAGAGGCTAATTTTTATATTATTTAGATAAATGTTTTGTCTCAAGAAAAATGACTCTAGGTTATTTGTGTGTTAGAGCAAAGCCGTGTTGTCTAATTAAACGATTAGAAAAAAAATGTAATCGCAGTGACCATGTCCGACGAATACAGAGGCCAATTTTTACATATTTTAAATATTTTTTTTGTTCGCGTAACTAAAAAATACCGAGCAGGATTTTTTTTTAATATGAGGAATCATCTCGACTGTTAAAAATAAAGTAAGTATCTAATATGACTTAATGTCAAAATACGTCAGGAAATGTACCATTACAATCTGAAAAAATGGGCAATTGAATCTGTACAAGAAAGTATTTAAAAAACTGCATTTTTTATCAATCTTTTAAAAGATTATGAATTTTAAATAAAAAATGCTACAAAAATATATATTTTATTTAATTAATCTGACAATTTTCCTTTTGACAAAAAGAAAACTCTTAGTTTTACGTATTTTTCATAAAATGTACTAAAAAATTTATAACTACATAAAAAATAAATAAACAATCTCCTTGAACATGTAGCTAAAAATAAATAAATCATAGAGAGATTAAATGAGAGTAATTTTAATTTAAAGAACTTAAAGTCATTATACAAAACTACAGTGGCAGCTCGTAGGTAAAATATTTGGGGGTGCTGCGGAATATTAAAAATTAAAAAAATGTATATTACGCTAATATTTTATTTAAAATATAAAAATGAGAAGAAATACCTAATAATATTAACAATAATAAAATAAGTGACAAACGGCAAGTGGCTCAAAAAAGCTGTGAATCAGTATGAATCCCCTCTATCCCGCTGCCGCCCTTCTTCCATCTAATACACGACGCTTCTAGCGCTGAGGAGCAGACAACAGAAAATATATTAATATATGAAAATATATTACGCAGATCTTGTATAAAACTATTACCATTTCTTATAACAATTTTTAATATATTCTCGTTGTTCTCTATAAAGATCCTTTACCTCGACAACAATACCTTGTTTGAGATTTATTGATTAAGTCCAGTGTTTTTTAAATAAAGCTCTAACAATTTTATTTTGAAAATATGAAACGTTATCGTCTAATCAAAAAATCTTTTCAAGTCGTATTCTTCGGTTTTTCGCTCCAAATTAATTAAAACTAATCACAAAAACAATTGTATCATAAAACTATGTTGTTGTTTTTTTATCTAAAGAATGTAATTTAATTTTCATTATTATATATTTTTAACGCTATTATATAAACCGTATTATATGAAACAATTTTATTTGAATATATATCAAAGCATGGTGTACACATCGTGCCATAAAATGAGTTAAAACGCATGCGCAAAGCGCATTACACATAAAAATGTTGTTTTATATTATTACTTTTTTGCATTAACACCTTTTCTGCAATATATTCTCCGGTAACACGCCATTTCCTGCTACATAAATAATTTCATAGATACCAACCCCCCCTTTTGCGCGACTCCTTATAACACTGATCATTATTCTTATCACAAAGTTATTGCTGTATATTTTTTATTATTTTTATAAATTGTTTTCATTTCCGTGACCAACTAAATAAATATATATAAGTCAGATTATCGTCTCTTTGTACCGACACGGGGTCTTTATGAGCCTGACACGGACATGTGTGTCTAATGGGTGTTGATGCTCATTGGTTCAAAGCGGGCGGAGAGGGTAACGCCCTCTGGAAAATTCGGTGGACGTGAAAATTGGTGAAAAACTCAATTTCCTTGATCGGCGCCCGCTCGGATAATTTGCCCGCGTCATGCGAGCGGGGAGGTTAGAGAAAATTCGGCGAGGGGGGGTAGGCGTGTAAATTTCCATTTTTATTGCACCTTCTTCTGTGTTAACCCCCAATTACCGGGGGCCGAAATGTCGCTGGCGGTTATTTTAACCCAGCTGTAGTTTTATTACGGCCATACATCATCGTAACGAAGTAAAGTGCTGCTGTCCGCCGAATAAATCGACGCTGGAGGCACAGAATTAATTATATAATATTATAAAATATTCAAATTGAATGGCGAAAAATTATTACTAATCATAAAAGCAGGAATTGATATTTTTAATTAATTTTAAAAAAATCATGCTTTGCATTTTCATTGGTATTTGAACTGAGAATGTATTGGGCGCTATTAAAAAAAAGGAACGGCGGTAATACTTTACGCCCCTTGCTGAAAATATTGCCTTGCTATATCGATATAAGTGGCAATAAACGCGTGATATATGACGTTTAATATTTTATTTATAATATAATATGGCCGGGATAGCCGTTACTGTGGTTTGGAAAATTCCCTGCGTTGCAAGGTTATCCCCGAAAAAAATATTATTCATTAATAAATAGAATAAAGCGTCCGTTTCCATAATAATTTAATTATTTATGTATCGAAAGAACAGTCGCGGGCTGAAAAAAAAATTCCGAATGCCTGTGGAAAGTGAAAAATGGCATTCCATACATTCGTACTGTGTACGTGATTTTTTTTCCCAGTCCACGCTAAAAAATGTCACCAATCCATAAATCATGTCATCCCGGGGTTGTTTTCCATAAAAGAAAATCTAGGCGGTAAATTTAAAAGCTATGTGATATGTCACCGCTGGAAATATATCGTATTATCATAGTGTTGAGGCGTACGTGTGTGATCTGGAGAAGGGTTCATTCCTGAAAAATATTTTCGTCTTAAATAATAAAAATATTTTATATGGAAAAGACTGGGATTAACGGGTCTATTTTCCAAGGTTATGAAAATATTTGTTTATAAATACATTTTTATATATTAATATATATGTCTATTGATTTTGTATACGAAGCATGCGCTGTATTATTGTCAGCGTCGGGTATTGGACGGATGCGGGCCGGTAGCGGAGTGCGGGGGGGGGGGTCTCGCCGCTAAGCGCCGTATCACGCTGCAACTCAGTGCAGTCATACTTATTTTATTACATTTTATATAATTTAGTATTTTTACCTCGCCTTATTTTTCATATAATAAACAAAATATGAGCGAAATATACTTTTTAAATTTTAATATTCCGCAGCACCCCCAAATATTTTATCCACGAGCTGCCACTGGAATTTTGTATATTGACTTTAAGTCCTTTAAATTAAAAAAACTCTCCCTTAATCTCTCTAAGATTTTTTTTTAAGCTACATGTTCAAGGAGATTGTTTATTTTTTTTTACGTAGTTATAAAATTTTACAATAGATTTTATGAAAAATACATAAAATTCTACGTTTTTCTTTTTATTAAAAGGAAATTTGTCCATAAAATAAAAAGTAAATCAGATTTTTTGTAGCATTTTTTATTTAAAATTCATAATTTTATACAGGGTTGATAGAAAAATGTTGTTCAAAATTCTACAGATTGCACAGATTCAAATGTCTAAATTTTTGGTTGTAATGTCACACTTATCCCTGACGTATTTTGACATTAACAGTCGTTTATTTATAACAGTCGAAAAGTTTTCTCATATTAAAAAAAACCTGCCCGGTATTTTTTTTAGTTACGCAGAACAAAACATTTATTTAAAATATGTAAAAATTGGCCGCTGTATTCGTCGGTCATGGTCTCTGCGACTACATTTTTTTTCTAATCATTTAATTAGACAACACGGTTTTGCTCTAACACACAAATAATCTAGAGTCATTTTTCTTGAGATTAAAAATTCAATATAAAGAGCTTCGACGATCTTTTAAAAAATAGAGATTAAATAAGATTAAATTTGCTTAAAAAAAATATATTTGTAAGTTTTCGTAACCCAACCCCCTTATTGTATTGACTCTAGATCTCTTACCACATAGTTTCTCATAACACGTAATTTTCTAAGAAGGTATTTATCGTTTTATAAGAGGGTAACCTGTATAATATTTTGAGTTAATATTAGTATTTCATATTTCTGGTTTTTTTTTTACTAAAACATAAATTCAATTTCAAAGCTACTCAAAAAATTCTTTAAATTTCAACTTTATGCATGAATAATATTTTGTTTATTATAGTTTTAATCCAATATTCATAAGAAAAAAAAACCCAATCTATCTGTCTTTTTCAGGTTAATAGTGAATGTCAAAAAAAGTGAATTAAAATATTTTACATTTAAAATTATCTAAATTATATTAATATTTCACAAATATGCATGAGAAATATCATTAAATATTTTTTTTAATCAAAGAAACGGGCATTATTTAATAAAAACGAAGCTTTTTAATAAAAATATATACATTTTTAAACCATCTTAGATTATTTCAGTTTACTCATTTTTTTTAATTTTATACATGAATTAAGTAATGTCATTTAAATATAAATGAAACGTTTTAATAAAGGTTTTCTCGATGAATACATTAATATCGCAATAAAGTTTGACCGAGGGGTGAGCCGTAGGTCTGTGGGTTTTCACGATCAAAGTCCCCAAGAGCACTCCTCCATCATAATAAAGATGCAAATTAATATGGTACCACCCTTATTTATGAAGATGTTGTTTCCCTCGTAACAAGTGAAAAATGGCACCGCAACCCTTCGCAAATAATAAATATTGAACCCCCAGAAATCATAAAACAACAATATCAAAAATAATTTAATTAATTAAAACGAATTAAGCGTCGATTCGCGCTGAAAAATAATCGAATACGATGAAAATGTACGTTATGCGGTGAAATATATTATTAAAAGCCATAAAAAATCGCGATCGACGCATAGTTCGGCGCTGCCGTGAATTTTGTCATGCAATTCAGGCCATAATTTTCAGCAGGCTGTAAATCTTTTTTTATACCTTTTAAAAGCAGTAAAATTTTCGCCATAAAAAATTATGTACATATATTTATATATATTTTTTTTATTTCTGCTCTCTGAATATCGAATCGGTTATGGCCGCCCCGAAAAATATTATTAACTTAATTAATTCCCTTGTTCGATTTTTCGGGGAATGCCCGTATTTAACGACGGCAATTTATTTATACGACGGAAATTTTTTTCGCGAGTATTATATATTTTGTAAAAAAATTTTTTTGTACAAATTCCGATTCCGTTTCAAATTTTTCTAGCCGTTTTACAGCATCCCCAGACAGATTTAGAATTTTGAAATGGGGAGCAGCGATCGCCTCCGCCACATTGCACAGGATATTGATCTAATAAAGTAAAGGATATTGCAATAGACCGGAATGTATATAGAAATATACGACTCTCATTTCCTTCAGGTTCGGAAAATTCAAAATTCAATATTTTATTATAATGAATTCGCACACTGAAAAATGTCAATGCTTAATAACGTACGTAATAGTGATCTTATAATATAAGACTGTTTTTCTTATAATCCTAGATATTTTTTTCAGAATTATAAAACTGATTTTCTGAGAAAAATAATTTTCTTCAACTGTGTGCAGCTAGTCTGAAATCAAACATATTTTTTTAATAATACTATTTATCATGGTTTATAATTTGAGAGGTAGAGGACGTAAAAGAAAGGGGTCCGATGGGAGAAAGTATATTTCATTAATCTTCGTCTTTTATCTTTTTCTTAATTTTCATCTGGAGGTAGATTTAATTATTGAAAAACTTTTTTAATACATCAAATTTATAATAAATAAATTCTATAATCTACTTTTCAGTAGTGATTTCAGCTGCTTTAGTTCAAATATTGGCATATTGGTTAACCCAACTATTTTAATATAAATCCTACATGTCACAAACTTTTTGTATTTGTCTAAAAAAGTCTATAGAATAAATATTTTAAATAATCATTGTTCTTTATTAACACAAAAAATCCAAAATATCAACCAAATCATGAAGTATATCATGAATAACTAGTTTTATTCTTAAAAAATCCATTTTTTAGCATTTCAAGTCAAAATATTAATGAAGAAAAAAGAAATACCCCCTTCGGACGACGCGGTTGTTTTCGAACCGCCGCACAGTGAGATGGATCATGATTTCTATTGTCAAAAATCTGTAACTTCTTTTTCAGTATGTCAAAAACTTTTTATATTCGTTCAAAAAAGTCAAAAGAATAAATATTATAAACAATCTTCTTTCTTTATTGTCTGCAATTGCGAAAAAAAATAAAAACAACAATATTCGCCCCTGTTATCATGGGCCCGTTTTTTCTCGCTCGCATCTGGTACGATGTGCCAAGTGCGAATGAAACGCATTTTAGTTGACACATGCTGCAAGAATTCGGCGGTCGCTAGTCGGCTTCCTATCCTCAGTATGCGGCGGGACATCACCGAGAGCGTTGTCATTTACGGCACCAAACGATATATTTTCTATTTCTTTATATTTGTATTGGTTTTACACGAGTTTTTCAAAAATCATTATCATCTTTCGCTAGCTACGAGACACTCACTCGCTAAGAGTATGGACCTAAGCCATCTTGGTATGCGATTTTTGTATAGGGTTTACCCTCTCTTGGGCATTGCTGGTATTGGATTTTACCCTCCCGACTGTGTCCAGGCAAGTAGAATAGGGTTTGCCTCGGTATCCGTTCTCATCTTCTCTAGGCCTTATTTGCTTATAACGAGTCACAAGTGACAAGTCGCAAGTGGTTATTAACCTTATCGCGCAATAGCAATCCTTTTATCATAAGACCTCCCCAAAGATAGGTGAGACTCTTAGATCCGTCAGCAGTTTAGGGTTTTCCTTCCCAGAACATACTGGTTCTGTGATAAGAAATATTCTCGAATAGATATATACATGTACATATTTTTTCAGGGGTGCATTATTTTAGTTAGTAGATAATAGGGTAAAAGTTAAAAAAAAAAATGGAATAAGACACACTGCTAATTATCGAATATAACGAATCTACGACATTGATAAATTATAATTTATATTTCTTATACCTGTCAAATGTAATTTCTTGTTCAATGTAAAGTTTGCTTTTAAAAAACAACTGCTTACTTCCACAAGTTCAGACTTGAAAAATTACTGCACCAGGTGCTCTTCGCGTTTCTTAGCTATCGACTGATGCAATCCCAAGTTATATTCGTAAATGAATATTGGAGTGGTGATAAAAAATAAAATGTTCCAATATTGGAACACTGGGTTACATGGGTTAAACAAATTTTATTATTCGCTGATTTTTTTTTTATTATGGCATGTATTAATGAAGCTCTGAAGAAATATGACGTCAAACGATATTTTCCTCATAATATCAGAACGATAAATGATTCTTTCTTATGTAATCAAGGAAATGCGCAATTATTTATCGCCCCTGTTCAGCGATAGGCAATACATATATATCGCTTCCTATAATTATGTACGTATATGGATAGCATTAATTTGTCACTACATCCGAATAAAAGCTGAAACAGACCGAATCGTATTTGTCTGGGACGCCGCAGCTTCCGTCGGAGTTTTCGCCGCGTAACGGAATTTTCATTGTTCGGCGGGAAAACGCTAACCGTCCCATAACTCAGCCGGTATGAGTTATGGCCGAGGGAGCAGATCCGCCGGCTTATGGCTCTGGACGGAGCTAGTGACCGCAGGTGGGACGCAAATAGAGCCGGATCCATCCTAGTGACCGCACTGAAAAATAAGCTAATAAGCTATTGACCTGTGTTACGCAACCGGCGCAATCCACTCATAATCTCCCGAGGCGCTATTTATAGGCTGCAGCGTGCTGGCGAGTGACCGTGAACGTGTGAAAAAAAATTGCGTGAAAATAGTGCTGAAAACGCCCTCGGATGTGCTCGGATCGGTGCAGAGATCCGTAATCGACGGCATGCGAGCCAATTATACGATCTAGTATCATACGCATCACCAAAAACCTCATACAAATAATGAAGATTGGCTTCCTAAATTTAAAAAATCGTATTATTTTAAAAATGAACAAAATTGCAGTATTAGAAAATCATGAAAAAAATAAAAACTCAATAAATTAATATTATTTATATCTTATATATTAGGTAAACCGGAAAGAAATGCCTTTTTTTACTGCAATAAAAAAAATACTACTCTGTTATATAATTTTCCTCATTGTCTATGATCTTCCTCCATAACATAGGCAACTTTTTAATTTCATTTTTGTAAAACTCTGGCGGTTTACTGTTAAAATATGAATCCAGATGATTTTTCACTCGTTCAGCATTTGCAAATTTTTTATCATCAAGTGAATATTCCATTGATTTAAATAAATGATAGTCAGAAAGTGCTATATCAGATGAATACGGTGGATTTGGCAGAGGTTCCAAATCTAGCTCTCTGATTTTGTCCTGGATGAAGTCTTGCATTATCATGCTGTAAAATTCTCCTGTTGTTGTTAAACAGAACAGATCGCTCACTTTTAATCTTTCTAATTGGGCACAGTATAGCTCTGCCGTAACTGTCTGACCAGGTTTTAATAATTCATAATGAATTATACCCGAAAAATATCCCACCAAACACATAACAAAACTTTTTTCAATGATAATTTAGGCCGAGGAGTAGACACAGGTACCTGTTTTGGAGATAACCATTGTTTTTTTCTTCTGGCATTACTGTGAAGAACCCATTTCTCATCCCCAATAATAATTCTTCTAAAAAAAGAATCTGTGTTATTTAAAAACCGTATAAAAAAGAGCTGAGTTTATTTATATAATTTAGAAAAAATCTTAACGCTTTATTAATGGTATGCATGATGCAATTCCTCCCGATGTCGCGCTATCCACCGCCTAATGACTGCAGTATGATGCAATCGGGAACTTACTGACGAGATATTTTGTATTGTTCCCGATTCAAAACATCTTAAATACTATATTGAATAACTACCACAAAATATTTCATAATTTTGGAACAATAAGTATGTATACAATTATTTAAATCTACAAATACTTTATTATTTATTGCTTATTATTAAAATATAATAATTATACTCATTAAATTAGTCATAGACATTACATTAGGTCCGGTTATAAATAACCTCTGATGGAGGTAAGTGAATCTATTGCTTCATGAGGCATCCACTCACTATGAGGCAATGGAACAAACGAGTTTTGCTTTTACTAAATAGATAAGGGTTCTGTTTGTATGGCGCACGTCACATTAAAGTGTTGTTTCTAACCCTAATGGAAATTCAAAAGGTGCATGTTCATCTTGTGATGCTTTGAGAATTAAAACAAAGTAATAGTGCTATGAAGCACTAATAACCAATAGTGCAGTAAGACATTACACTGTCGGATTTCATTCTAAAGACATCTTGAAAAACGAACCGATTTTGATTACAACCTTTTAAATGTGATATTGGAGCAAAATCAACAAGAGAGAAAGGAGAAAAGCTCAACACATCTTAATTATTTACGTATTTACATTTAAAAACATTAGGGAAAATCTATAAGTTAAGTGTAATCTCACAATATTAGTAAATTGTAAATTATGTGACTGTAGAGACTTTATGTGAAACTACATGAAATGTATCTTACTACCCAGAGCTTTCACCTTCTTTTTAGAAACATTCAGACTAACGCCTTTGTTGTCCTTTGCATAACCTTTTGTTTTAAGGAGTAAGTCAATAAGGCTATTTAAAATTTCTTCTAATCCAAACCCACCAAATTTTATGAGGATACAATCTTAAGCTGGAATGGGAGAAGGTCATACATAACAGTGATGAAACGTTTGATAATATATTTATACTGACTGTATAATATAATTAAATATTAAATGCTTATTTAGTTTATTGATAAATTGATATAATAAGATTTTTAGACACAAATATTCATATTTTTGTGTATATCCGGACACAGGGCCTTTTAAAAAAATGCAAGACCCGGGGGCAATATTTTTAGAGGTTATTATACATATTATATAACATTAACAAATTCACACGAATAGTTCTATCTAGTAATTAATTTCTAGTGTTGATCCCAGTTCATTTTTTTTAACGCGTTTTTTATATAACGTGGTCCCGATTTCTTCGTTATAGGAGGGTTGACTGTATATTATTATATTAAATCATTTCTTTTTAATTTATACTACTTTTTAGCGAGTCTCTCATACTTACATTTTAATCTAGTCATTATCATAACGAATTCTTAGAATTATTCTATTCTATCCGGGTATTAAGCTCAGCTCAGTCGCGGTTAACTTACCTCATGAAACTGATATAATTAGCCAAAATTGACTGTGGTTAGTTCATGGTTAAATTCTACGTACGATTTGCTGAAAACATCTAGTTCATGCATGAAACATTATATAAATGCTCAATATATTTGTGCCTTGAATATTATTTTCAATCAATTTTAATAAACGTGTATAATTTTCGCAAATTAATTGCGGAAAACTTAGGAGTGTATATCGATCAGGGTTTCGTTATTAGCCAACTTATAATTAAGTATATTTTTATATTAATTGAAATACTAACTTTGACGTTCCGTTATCAATTTAGATTGTTTGATAACGCCATATTTATGATGAAAAAAAAACTTACTCTCCATAATTTTGGCCGAATTCAATGAGAATTAATTACGTTTCAGTTTTGCCAAATTAATTTAATTTCAAGTTTCTGACACCTCTGCCTCTCGCTCTCTTCTATCCGGAAAATTAATTTGTAACAAAGAACGGGGCCGGGTGACGGAAAAGCACATAATGATTTTTCATTAGACTGTATCAAAATTTATTATTAACTGCGATATTAATCAAAGATCGCCAATTTTTAGCTGCCATGTTTATCTCGGCCGGTTTGCAGATGTAATTTTGCGAAAACAAATAATACAGTTTTAGTACGTACAATAAATGCGAACTGGTGGATGGAATCCGGTGCGTGTGTACCAGCAACGAGTTGTCAAATTGTTGTCTTGGCAACGAGTCAAATTTCCTCCAAAATCGGCAACCGGGAAATGTGATTTGTTTTTCCGAACGGAAATAAAGCGAACCGCGTCTTAGCCCGAAAACTAATTCGCGGAGTGTCCAATGACCGATGTTTGCATTGACAATTTTGCGATAATACATCCAATAATATAAATTTGGCAATATAATGTAATATATATAAAGACCGTCGCACAATTGCTTTTTTATTAATATAATAAAAAAATCTGCTCAAAAATCCAGGAAAATTGATCGATTCCACAAAAATAATAATAAAATTAAGAATCGAACTCTCAATAATTAATATTCGAAACATTTTCAGGATGAGTTGTTTTCTTCAGCAATAAATATTTTTCTTTGAGTCTTACTTATCCGAGGGCGATACTGAATAAATATATATGTTATTTCAAATTTAATTAAAAAAAACCATGATAATATTTTCACGAAGCAAATTTTCGCATAAACAATATGGCTCACGTCTGACTGCCAATCAATTATTTATTTAAAATCTGCGAAGATATTATTTTATAAAAGTATTATACTATAAGTACTATAATAATATAATAGAAGATATTAATAAATAATTATATGTTTTTTAAATTTAATTCAAAAACCATGACGATGGGGTCTATTTGGGACCCCAAGTTTCGCACATGCTAGCTGTTTATTAACTTTTTGTATTTGTCTTAAAAAGTCTAAGAAATTGTCTGCAATTGCGAAAAAAAATTAAAAAAAATAATATTAGATTATGTTGTCACGCGCGCGATATTTTTTCTCGCTCGCATCCGGTACGATTTGCAGATTGTGATTGTGATTGAAATGTGCGGTGAGACATCGCCGAGAGCGTTGTCATTTACACGTCATATTTATCAATTTAAAAATTCAAAATAACGAACAAATTACGAAGCATATAACTATTTTTATTCTTAGAATAATCCATTTTAACAAAAAAAAGCAAGATATTAATTAATCCTCAATATTATTAATAAAAATAGCTTCAGATTTAAATTGAAATCATCCATGATTGCCTCGAATTTTTATCTTATTTAAGGCCTAATAAATGTCGAACTTTGGTGATTGTGTAGATATCCTACATTAAAAAAGTTAAAGTAGCATAACAACTATTAAAAGTAATGGAAAAGTTTTCTTTATAGTCATGAAAAATTATTATGAATATATTTGATATATAACAATGGTTCTCAATATTTATTACAAAGACCTACATCTCAATCTATTACTATATCATCATCATCAGCATCATTCACGAGACACTCAGACTCTAGAATGGTAGCCAGTCTCACACGTGACGTGGGGACTCCTCTTTTGTGCCTATACCGCGGGGAACCAATCCGTCTTGGTATACGGTTTTTTGTAGTTTTGTGTAGTTTTCCCCTTTTTGGGCATTGCTGGCATTGCGCGTATATCCTATACAACTGTGGTATCGGATTTTACCCTCCCGATTGTGTTAAGGTAAGTAATAGGGATTTGCCACGTTATTCGTTCTCATCTTCTCTACTTATAAAGCTACACGTGATTATTGACCTTGTTGCGCAATACCGTTTCTTTTATCATGAAAAAGACCTACTCAAAAAGAGGGTCCCCTAGAAAGAAGAAAGGCTTAGGGTTTTCCTTCTTAGGGTATATCGATTCGGTGGTTATATTGTTTTAATTAAGACATATATCTTATTATAAATGAACATTTATATCTTTAAAATATCCAATTTTCTTCTAAGAAAACTGTTTAGATACGTTTACGTTTAGTATCTCAATTATCTAGAAAAAATCGATTTAAAAATCTTTCTAATATGAACACTACTTTGTTAAAACCATTCTAATGACGGTTATAACGTTTACCAGCAGGGTTCAAGATAAAAAAGCTTCATACAGAATTAAAAAGAAAACCAGAGGCATTAAAAAAAGAACACAGTCTCGCATCTAATCATAATTAAATTAAAAATTCCGAGATATTTTGCGTATATTTTTTTCAGGTTGCTTCATTTGTATATTTTTTCAGTTTTAATTGCTTTTCTGAAAAGATTTACAATATTACCTGTCCATAGTAGCTTTTTATCAAAATAAAAAAAAATAAGAACAACATGGATAATTTAATAAATTCGTATAACCTATATACGCAGTTATATATCTGTCGTCAAAGAATTAATTGGATCGATGACGTTTATAAACGTCGACTATATATAATGTTAATCTGGCAAATGACACATACTAGCGTCAACGGTACATATTGTGTTAATCAAAAATTATTAAACATATTTTTTTTAATTGATAAATTATTCTATGTATGAATATAATATATTTCGAGGTGAAAGTCCTGTTATCAAATGTGCGACGGGCCTTAGCCTTCGTACTAATACAACTTTTCGATGGACCGAGCCATTGTGTATTCACTGCGTAAATATTTACAATTCTCTAGCGAAATCGGATTAGATCCTCGACAATAAACGTAAATATTCGGCTACTATCGAGGTCAAGGATGAGATGAATAGAACGAGAAGCGTTTATGTTTGCAGAATAAAATAAAAAAAAATAAACACGAGAGTGGGACAGCCCATTGGACAAAGACGGAGCGATCGGCTAAACGATCGCGAAGACACTTTTATATTTATCTATAGCGTTTTTTCACGAAAATTATGTTCCCAGCTATTTATATAGTAAATAGTATTACGAGTTGTTTTCCCAGTTGTAAACGCTGATGCGTAATACAGACGTAATTATTGAAAAGTTCGATCATGGAGTATCTTTGCGCATTGAAAATGAGCTCCATTTTCCGACCGAATCCTTTCATTCATCTAGTTTAATTTACGGATTCAGCTGTTGTCTTCTAAGACGCGTTCGTATTAATCCGTTGATATTAAATTGGATTTCCATTCTTAAATGCTGTCGACGTTAAAAATTTAACAATGGCTTTCGCAGTTGTTTTTTTTTCAGTGGAAGCACATAAATTATGTCAGATTTATTTGTTCGTTCTACATAATGCTGCGAATATAATTGACATTAACATGGCAGTGAAAATATGTTATTTTATAAAAAATAAATATTTTAAGATAGAATATTTGCTTAAAAATCGACTCAATTTTCGATACGATTTGTACATGAAATATATTAAAAAATAAAATACCATGACGTATCTTGACATTGGCAGACATATAGACACCTTACTATTATATATTATTAATTCTCGAACAAATTTGAACAGAAGAGAAAAAAGATTGTAGAAAAAAAAGGACCAAAACATCGTTTTTATAATGCTTCGGCCTCCGTATTCGCCATGCATGTCCCTCTGCGTCTTAATCCTATACACAAAGATTGAAAAAAAATATGAAAGATGGACGTTTTGCTAACATTAGAGAGATAAAGGCCGAATTTCTAAAGAAGCTAAACACTAATTAAGTTCTAGAAGTGCTTCTAAGCTTAAAAAAAGCACTATTTTAAGTGTGTATAATGTACGACAAAAATATTTTTGATTAATAAATAAAAAAATATTGTAAAAAAAAGCCCGCGCGTTTTTTTTATATCAAATTTTGCATATTTGTATAGCACCCGTGGCGAATATGTTTACCGCATCCAGCAAAAATCTTATAAAGAAAATATGAAGTAATAAAAAGAGCGTTAAAAGATCGCTTTAAGGATTCGGAAGAACGATGATTCACGAAGATGTTAACAGGCTTCTCGCCAGTGGATCAAAAATCGTCTATTCTACTACTACTCTACAACCTATGAGGCAAATAGTGCTAAGACCCTTTGTGGATTCAACTTATTCCATCACAAGTACAAAGTATAATCTGTTCCGGCAGCTATTTGGACACCAGCAACATGTACCAAGTCAGTGCCACCGTTGAATGAACAATAATCAACACTTTAGGAAAGCCAAACCTTTGGGTCAGTCATTTCCTGACTAGCCACGGTAATTTCAAGGCTTAACTTAAAAAGTAGCCTAGAAGCATCTTCGTACTGTTGGTGTGGGTTTGTCTGGCATGATTACAGTCACGTTCTGTAGTCCTTACTTAGATGTTGCCCGACCTACTCCATGCTGTATAGTAGACCACCTACTAGTCAACCTAATCCACGGAAAAAGGATTCACACTTCACCGAGAACTGAAGCTATCCCGGACTCTGTCCAAGAGTCTTGTGCAGACGATAGTCCCGAATTGAGCCCTACTCGTCGGTTGAAGAACACTCTCAATGCTGAAGAATCCGATTCATCAAAGCTGCAAACCGCTAAAGTCAGTAATTCTGCACGTCATCGTATTTACGCTTCCGATGACTAACTTCGCCGTGAATATCAGAGAAGCTGGCACCATGCCCTTCAACAAATCGGACATCTTTGGCCACAGCAGACATCGCATCATCGCCACTCTATGATTATCCCTTCGAAACATCTACGTGAGCAGACATCGCATCACGCCACCACTTCGCCGTAAAGAACTGGAATCGATCGTAACATCAAGTCAGATAATTAATTTGTTGGGATTAAACCCCTACGGGTTATTATTTATTATTGTTATTAACCTAGCCGTGCCGATGGGGTATTTTGGGTCCCCCAAGTTTTTATTTTTTCTTGAATAACCCTGGTAATATAAATCCTACATGTCACAAACTTTTTGTATTTATCTAAAAAGGTCTATAGAATAAATATTATAAATCAACATTGTCCTTTATTGACTATAATTGCGAAAAAAAAAAACAACAATATTTGCTGCTCGCGCGCGATGTTTTATCTCGCTTCCATTCGGTACAAGATATAAACCTTATATTTTAATACCTTTCTTAATTTCAACTTAATGTATAAGATGAATATCTTAGTTGATGACATTATAAGTATACCAGATTAATCTTAAAAAAGCGCAATAAAGGGGATATATATATTTAAAATTTTATGATGCGGTAAAAACATTTGCCGCGAATGTAAATATTTTCTTTAAAATTAATTATTATTTTAATGAGTTTCAGATGAAATTTTCAATATGGCCGTATTCAATTTCAGTGATTTATAATATGCAATTTCGCGAGAATACTAGCCCCTCGGGCTAGGGTTATTACACAAAGCATAAAGCATTATTTCCTCTCCAACAGTGCCATATTGTTTATCGCGAACTCTTACGGCTCAATAACACGACGATAATTAAATTGATTCGTCGTATAAGACCCCCCCGGGCGGCCAAATTGGAAAACTCGGCCCAAAAACAGAAAGGGGCGTAGAGGCTTTTTACAAATTCGCCTCCCCTATAAATATTGGTCCAATTTAGGAAACGCGTAATGGGCCGCGAGTTTAAAATCGGTGAATCATTGAAGAAACATAAATGCAATCAGAATCTAATTTCGCAGTTAATTATGGCCACGCCTTTTAAGTTAACCCTCATCCGCACCCCTGCGAGCTGCGCGCGGGGCGCGAAGGGGTCAAGGCAATTTGCATGCGTAACGGCCGGGCACCCAAACAAATTAAGGTCGGATCTGAAGTTTACCCGTTGATGTGGTGATCAACGGGTTGAGTGATTAACAAAAATAAATATACATATTTTTGTATTTATCAAGATTTGAAAAAAAAAAGGTGAACATAATTATCAGTACGAAGCTCCATAGAGCTGCCATAACGCTAGGGGGCGAATTGAACCGGAACGCATTGGCGTGCCGTACCGTTTCATGAAGTTTCGTGATATATATTTATTTAATTAGAGTAAGTCTTTCAACTTTCAATTTTGAGCCCTGTACGAGACTATAGCTAGACTTTGACATCATCATCGTCATGCTATCCTTCTCTTCTAGTCGAATCTTAAAAGAACTGAAGAATTGAACAATTTTCCCTGGATATTGCAGATAGTCCTCCGTTATCCTCAATGAATATAACCTTTTGAAGATGGATACTTCTTCAACAAGCTAAAATTTTCTAGCATCACATGATCTAGAACTATTCGTGGTCAAAGAAAATAGTCGAAGAAAGCAACATTAGTAATAAATAAATCTCGGATCAAAATCAAGTCATCCATCATCTTTCTTGAAGAATAATGTCCCCTCTCATATATATCTTACTAGATCTACTCGGTCGACGCCTGCTGAGAATACCATGAACCGCTAAACGCACAAACTTGTCGGTCCTAAAAGAAATGACGATGAAACGACAAAGATCATCGACGGTTCTCTATAGAAGATGCGATTGCCTTGAGAAGCTTGTCACGCTTGAAATTGTGCAAGGACGCAGGGGAAGGGGAAGCTAAATGTAGATTGCCTCGGGCTCCTCTAGTAGCTGCGATGCGAGATGCGGAATATAGAGAATCCTGGCGACCCAAAATCAAGAAGATATGAAACAAGAATGGTCACGATCCTCAGAAATGAGGGTGCCGACTAAAAAAGAACTACGAATCTACTCTGTTGACATATATTTAAGGAGCATAATGAAGCTTTAACCGAATGATCTTTTTTTAACCCTCTCTGGATTAATCTCTTCATAATTTAAAAGATTATTATAGCAGTTCTTTTAAATTATAGCGATTACACAATATGGTATTTTATTTTTTTTTATTTCTTTTGCAAAAAGATATTAATCCACTCTCCCTCATTTCTGGGAGGATCGTGACCATGACTTTATGGAGGACCATGGACATGGCTTTCATGGAATATATAGGCAGTGGTTTCTGCTGCCTTCTGCACTGCATGGTTTTATACTTGAAGAGCGCTGCTGCCCGCTTTCCAGCTTATATTTTTTGATAAATTATTTTTGTGAAATGAAGGGCCTAGCCTCATCCCACCTCTGTTGGACTGAAGGTCATTTCAGGAAGTATCTTGTGAAATGGTCACCCATCTGAATACTATCTGCGCTTATTGGCAATTAACTTTAACAATCATAATTTGATTGTAATTACCTCTAAGCTATGACGGGTTTTAATAATCAAATATTCGTTGTAGAAATTGAAGAACTTTCGCTAAAAAAATCTAAGAAATATTTATTAAAATAAGATAGAACTGATTTTATTTATTTAGTGCCTTAAGAAAAAAACCGAAGACATTTTGTAGATAATCGTGCTTCTCTTTTTTATGTATGCTCACCTCTTTGCTGGAGATGGAATCTAAATACTTCTTGTACAACCATAGTATGTCATATATACATCACGTCTTCCAGAACCTTTCAACATATTGGAGAATCGTCCATGCAACTCTAAATATTAATCAAATTCTTTTTCTTCAAAAATATTGTCCTTGCTTGTTTTTATTCCTATATTTCTGGACCTCCCAACTCGGTCTAGTTGGGAATGTTGGAGAGCTACGACAGTTTCTTTCTTCCTAACCACCGTTTACATTTCTCTTTTCCCTGATGATGGCCTTCAGAAGGCGATACTATAATCCACGGATGATGTGTCCAAAGTACTCAATTTTATGGATTTTTATAATGTCCAGAAGCTTCCACTCCATGTAAAGAAGTCAAATGATGGTTGTTCAACATTCATCGGTAGCACCACCATTCAAACCCTTCAAGTCAGTTATAGTTTGTCATTAGCAGCGTCCAGGGCTTGCAACCATACAGACCACACATAGCACCCCAAAGTTAAATTTTCATGGGGAGTCGGCGACAATATTGTTAATTTTCGGATTTTTTAGGGTTTCCACATTTCAAACGCTTCTTGCTGGGTTATTGTTTGCTAACAGTAACGTTTTTATGATTCTTTATTCTCTTAAGGTGCATTATCCGTTTTCAGACGTAGGCGATCTACATGTTCTTGTTTTTTCTCGATATAATTGTCGAGTTTTGGCGAGCTTGAACAATTATGGATCTTCCAATCGGGTACAGTTGTGGAGCCACGATAGCTTTTTTCTTCCCAACCACCGTTTTCTATCAAATCCCACTTATCCCTTCATAATAGTCTTGAGAAGGCGATACTTTGGTCCACAAACGATGTATCTAGAAGCTCCCTTTCCTTGTAAAAAGTTGAAGAACAGTTGTATTCTTGACGTGTTCCATCAATGGAATCTTCAATATTCAACACTTCAAGCCGGTTATTGTTCGCTACCAGCAACGTCCATGTCTCGCAATCATACATAAGTAATAATCTCATGATTACTATAACCAAGAAATTTCTTAGGTATCTCTCATGAGGGATGAGGGAGTTTGGATTCTACCCAAGTTTATACCCCCAGCGCATGGGTACAGGGAAGTAAGGTTGTATTCTTGACGCCACCCATCCATGAAGCCTTCAGTATTCTATGTGATTTAATTAAAATCAACCGTTTTAATTGCACAACAAATATTTAAAAAAAATATATAATAAAACTAATCATTCTAATACAATTCAACTAAAGAATTGTTCAAGAAAAGCTAGAAGTATTCGAGAGAAAAAATATAATAGCTCTGAATGAGTGTCTTGTTAGCATATACTAGTACTAATATCTGGCACAACTATTTAAAGAGTATCACCAGTGGTTTAATAACCCGAACACTAGTCATCAACTCAACTGATGTGGACTGCTAACTTTACCACCTCGCTAACCATCGATCGTCGTCAATGGTTAACAATTCAAGCACGCGAGCACCGGTTCCATCAATTGATCATATCTCATCGATGTCAGTAAACGAAGATGATAATCTCCGTTGATTATAAGAAACTGCATGTCTTGAGCCACTATCACCGATTGGCGGCACATCGGCTTCAGCTCCCCGTCTATTATTACCTAGTCACCTTTGCGTAACGGATCGGACGATCCACTTCCACGGCATTTACATAAATAATGTCATACTGGGTTTTATATTTGAACAAAGTATGCGATGGTCAATATTTACTGTGTGAGAGCAGAGTTGTTTACGACACGCAGCGGCCGAGCGTCATCCGCGGCAACGTCCAGCCCGGTGCCAAGAGATGGGACACACCCAAGTGTTGGTGGACGGGTGCCAGGTCGAGCCCATGCCACAACATCAACAACCACCAGAAGCGAGCGACAATGCAGAATCTAGAGCACCTGGGATGCAATGTGAACGAGGAATTCAAATACTGTCTAATCGAAGACATCTCCGTACCCTGGTGATTGAAGAAAATCTATCTACAACCTAGTTGAATTAGATAGAGTTTTTAGTAACACGTAATCATTGTTATCTTATCCGGAGTGACTCACTGATTTAAGATCGATTCAATTCAGTATTCAGGTCAATAAAAAGTTGGTGATTGACTTCGGGAGTCCATGGAGAATCCATGTTGCGATTAGTTGCGCGCTGACGAAAATATACGTCAACCAAAATGTAAATACATATATCACCGCGCATGCGTGTCACAACACGCGCTATGTCACCATAAATCAACTTTTAATTTTCCATTATATTTTTTTTTCTCATTCCAACGGACAATTTGGCCGTTGGCCAGCGGGCTAGGAGAGTCCACGCTGGGATCTGAATCATGCAACCTGTTTGGTTGAGTGGCTGTGCGACAGGAGTGAACTTGTGGGTCAGAATCTTCTAGAATATGGAGTCTAGAAGACGCGCGACGAAAATAAGACCCATTGTGCTGCCTAGTGACGCGGTTATTTCAAGCCCTAGAACAATTCTAGAAGAATGATTAGCGAAATTATGAGATGACCCAGATTTCGTCAAAAAATACCGATGAATCAGATGATATTGTTATCCTGAAACATTAGGACGCTCACGTGAAACTGCTCTGGACTTAATTGCATAAAATAATTAAATTCATTCTAAACGTATTATAGATCAAGGACCAAGGATTCACCTGTGATGAAGTGGGTCACGTATATCACAGGGGAATTTTGGAAGCCACTGAAAAATTACTGATAATATCAACGATTTTTCGTACGTTAAATATTTTTTTAGGGATTTCAAATGAGAATTCGAGAATTTAATGACGGAGTGAGATAGATGACTTGAATTTAAATCTAGTCGAACTCATTCCTTTACGAAAATAACTTATCTTATTTAAAGCTACGTGGATGATCTCCTCTCTTCATGAATAGTTAGTTCTGAGTTACTTGATGTTGTACATTCGATGACTGTAGAAGTGATTGGGATCTAGATATCTAGCTAGAGTCCTTTAATTCTTCGAACACGTATTCGAACACATCTCAAATAATTAGCAGATTGTATCCTCGTAACAAACGTATTTTATTTAACATTTTACATATTTCTAGAAGAATCTTGCTTCTCAAAGCATTTGCTACACTACACAATGGCGGATTATCCCTAAGACCCATGAGTCTTAATAAATTATAATTTAGCAGTATAATCCAGACCATAATCTATGAGTTCTGACGCATAGTTACATTAAGACAAAATTATACAATGCATCGGGACTTTTGCCATGTAGCCCTAGGTACACTAAATATAAATATTTTAAAAAAATGCCACTAGAATGTACGTTGTAGAGGAGGAAGGACTCAATTGAACTGTGCTTAAATCCACTAATACTGCGTCATAAAAATCCATGATCCCACGGCTCGGGATTTGTTTAGTTGAGTTACCAAATCCATACGAGTTATGGATTAAGACTAAAGACGTAACTCTCACTACTGCCTTTCAGAATTTGAAAAGAGATTCTCCAGAGATTTAGAAAGTTTAGTCGAAGAAACGTGGCCATTTAAGAATCTAATAAGAAGTCAATATCCTGTACACTATGGGAGTGTAAGTCGAATAAGTCAAACTACAATCCCCGGGTCGGCTCGGCCGATTTTACTGTTCTATTTCGTCATCAATAAATATCCTAATACCTCTAAATTATTAGGGTTTATAAGTAATGTCGTTTTTTTTGCAATGAAATTCAAAACAGTTTTTCTTATACTTTATTAACTTTTCTTATACAAAATAATTGCCCATATTATCTATAACCTTCTGCCACCTTTCTTTCAAATCATCCATGCCCTTCTTCCTTCTTTGTAAAACTCGCGAGTTTTGACCGAAAAAATAGTCTGAAAGGCTGTATTCACCTCTTCTAAGTAATTTAAATTTTAACTTTAGAAAATGTTACATGGTGAACGAAATACGTAAAAATCAGATGGTGCGAGATCTGGCGAGTATGGAGGATGCAACAGGCTGACCCATCCAAGAACCTGAATTTTTTCACACCTCAATTTCGCAACATGAGGTCTCACGTGAATGCGTGTGGGACCCGAACATCTTCTTTTTTAATCTTTCCAAACTTCTTTTGGATCCTCTGAGTACTGGACCAGGATGTACCGACCTTTTCCGATACTTTTTCAATGGTCAGCATCGGCTCGTCTTCGATTGCAGAATTCACGGCTGCTTTTGAACCATCGTTGGCATTTCCTGACATCCAATATGTCACCGTAAATCTCGCAAATATCCTTCGTAGCCTCTGTCGCTTTCTTTTCCAAATGATATTGAAAAAGTATACACCTCCGCAGATGTCGTTCCGACGGACACGTCTCTCCCATTATCGTCAGAGGGATAAACAAACCGTTTTTCTGTGTCTAAAGGCAACAGTTAGCAACTAAACAAGAGAAACTTATAACACGTCCTTACTGCCCAATAGACTGAAGGAGACTATTTTAAAGATGGCGCATCGAAAAAACGACATTACTTATCGGTACCCCTAATATTTTTAAAAAATATCTCCGTATTCTCATTACACCCGTGGCATATATTTTTACCGCACCTAGTGAAAAACCTCTGCTCAAGCTTTATTAACCCTTGGACGGCTAAACGATGATATATCTTTGTTTCTAATACCAACAAATGTCATCAATTGTTGTAATAAAAATGAAATAAAAAAAAACAATATTTCTACATAACGCCATACCCTCACGAACTCGAATCCTTGCGGAAAAGGCTTTCCCATTAATCTCATTCTTGTCTTTGGTTTAAATAAATATATGAACATCTCGCTGTGACTCATTAGTACATCAGATTTAATCACAAAGCAGTGCCACACACAGTGCCTACCGTAAATATTTTACATTTTAATCATTCCTCCACGGCATTGTCCTAATGCCACGGTACAAAAGCCCAATTTTGCAGTATGACATATCATTAAGCAGGCCTCACACCACCGCGCTTCCAAATCCAGGGTCGTAACAAATACCCCGCGTCTCTCAGGTGTGTCGGATGATATACGACCGGCCATAACTTATTTAGAATGACGGAAGCCGCTATCGGATGCGTCCTTTATACTTTGTATTTTCATTCCTATACATATTTTTTTGCAGTGTAAAAAAAATTATTTTCGCACGAAGATATAATATACACGTTTTCGTATATTTATTTTTTTTTGGCGGAAAAAAAACCGTCAAATATCAAAATTAAACAGTTTTGAAAGACGCTCCACATAACCTGTCCGCTGGCGCGGTTCGTTTCAATGGGCTCTCGTACAAAAATGACAGCTGTCACTTTCACGAGATGCCGCTGAAAACTGTATTGTTGTATTTAATTTCACAGATACAGGGTGTTTCGGCCCACATGTTTTATTGCGCGCATTTCGATGACGTCACGGCTGAATAAAACCGTCTCCAGATATTCGAAACAAGCCAAGAATGAAATCCGAGTTACGTATTCCAGGCCTGTACCTGAGTGTACTTGACAGGGTTTATTGAGCGTCAGAATCAATTCTGACGCAAATCGTTTTCTTTTTTCCGAACCAGTGGTCCTCGAGCTGGGGACCTCCGTGGCAGCAGACATGTTAACGGTCAACCGACATAAAAATTTTAGTGATTTTCCACAACGCCATATAGAAAATAATAACCTATTATTTTTTTTAATACAATTCGAAACTATAAATAACTCTAATCTATCGTTTTTTGGCATTTATTGTTAGTGAGAAAAAAATATTTTAAATCATTCGAAAAATATTTTTTTTTTTTTTTAAAAAAAATTCTCAAACTGCTTACTTCATTCAGGACCACTGCATTCTAGAATTTTATTAATATTCTTTGCCGTTATTCATTAAAAATCTACTTAACCCTTTCAGTGCGGCACGCATGACGTTCATGCGCATACAAATTTAACGAAATTTAATTAACAAATTTAACGAAACTTGTCGTCACATGTAAACTAAAGGGAGTTTAATATTCAGGGAGATTGAAGATATAGCGGTCGGTCATCTACCAGGCTGCGTTTATCTTCGGGAACTTATTCGTGGAACCAGAAGATGATATCGAGAGCTAAAAATAATGTAGGCATTCAATAGAGCTACCAATGTCAAAATTGTGATATCTGGACTTGTACAACCCACGAAATCCTATTATTTTTCGATTAAACCTTATTTATTATTCAAGTAAAAATTATGGTTAAAGTAAAAAAGGATGAAATTATTTATACTTAGAAGCAACGTTACATAAAATTAACCTAGCCGTGATTGGGTACCCCAAGTTTTTTATTTTTCTCTGATCATTTTTTTAATATTAAAAACTTTTTGTATATTTCTTAGACAGTTTAAAGAATAAATATTATAAGCGATCATTGTCCTTTATTGTCTGCAATTACAAAAAAAAAATTAAAGCCGACGCAACGTTATTTCTCGCTCGCATCCGGTACGATGTGCAATTGCGAGTGAAACCTTACTAGTAACAAAAGCGGCGAGAACATTGCATGGTTCAGCGTCACTTACGCGTCATATTGATTGGTAAAAAATCCAAAATTTAAACCAAATTATGAAGCGTACCATGAACAACTATTTTTATTCTTAGAAAAATCCATTTTTTAGCATTTTCAGTCAAAATATGAATGAAAAGAAAACAGTCTAAAGAATAAATATTATAAATAATCAATGTCCTCTATTGTCACTGCAACTGCAAAAAATATTTAAAACAACAATATTCGGTGCTGTTACCAGGCGCGTGATGTTTTTTCTCGCTCGCATCCGTTACGATGTATCGAGTGCAAGTGAAATGTACGAATGATGCGTGCTGCGAGAGCTCAGTCTTCGGCGAGACATTAGCGTGAGCAAGTCACATTGTTTTTTTAATAATATGTTTCATTTGATCGATGTATTGCACTATATCAGTGGTAGTGAACCTTTTTGAGAAGTGGGTAGAAGGATTATGGGATTTTCATATTCAGATGTCAAGATTCGTTATAAATATTTGAATACATTCAAACACCATTAATACAATTGATCCCTTTTCCCTGTTCTATTCAGTTGATGAAATGCTGAGTGGTATTTAAAAGAGCTTCATTTTTTTTTAATATATTGACGATTAAGATTAAGATTAAGAACTTCAGAAAAAATAAGTTTGTGAAAATAAACGCATTGTTCATTTAAAAGGGCTTCGTGGGTCAGTGTCTGACCCGTGCGTCATACGTTCACCATCACTGCACTATATAATCACATTAGTTAATTACCGTCCTTCAAAGTGCTTACATAACCCTGGACCATTAAATTTGAGGTCAATTTATTATCTTGCCTATTTAGATATATTTTTATACATAATTTTTTTTTAAATCTGTTTAGAAAAACATGTTTTATTGCTACTCATTTTTTACTTATTTCCTTATCCACCGCTATCCATATATTATGCCGTGGCACAACAGTGGCTAAGCACTACTCAAAACAATTCCTGAAATAACCGCTCGTAAATAAATGAAAAGTGCGAGTGCATTTATGACCGCCGTCGACCTTGGCCAGTCGACAGATGCTGAAGGAAGTCATCGTGCGGCCGAAGGAGTCGACCACGTCACGCCACACCGATGACCGAGTGGTCCGGGAGTGTTCGATCAGATGTTGGCAACTAGTCCCGAGTGACCCGGTTCGATGCGTGTCACGTGCATCAGGTGATCTGGCGTACGTGTTGCACCGGTGCACCGCGACACTTATTGGCAATGGGAGCACCAGCCTCGGTCAGTTCGTTGCACCTAGCCTAGCTGCAGCAGACATACACACAGACATGCATGCACTTGCTCAACGCAACATTATAATTATTGCAATCGCATTTTTGGTATCGACGATTGTCGGTGTTGCACGTAAGGAATCCGAGCGTCGCCCACTGCAGCGGCACTCTTTCCCAATACCATTGTGATCTTGGGTCATGTTGGGTAATGTGTGTAGGATCAGATTACCTGCACTTAAGTGCAGCATCGATTTTTATATAACTGCCCAGAATTGTCTTCGGCAATAAGAATAATAATGCATTAAAAAATGAAAGGCCTTCGTGGATGACGTACAGAGTGTTAAACGACAATACGCATGCGCATACAGGTAACCACCGTTAATCGCGAGGGATATGCCCTGGACAAGATCGCGATAAGCGAAATGGAATTTTACAAAAAATATAATAAATTAATAAAATAAATGTTATTTTGGGTTGTTCGGAAAGTCATTTCGTTTTTTTCCAACAGAGGACATAATTATATTTTTTCACAGCCAACTTCACATTTAAGCCGCATAATCATTATATATTTTGACAGCTGATATAGCAAGGCTTGCTTGTGAAAAAAAACGATTGATTCTAGGCAGTAGTTTTTGGTAAAAATGCTGTTCAAGCAAGAAAAAAATTATCCGATATAGAAGACGTATTGACAGAACGCCAGTGCCAAAACTGCAAAATTTCGATCCTGAAATTTTGATCTTGAAGATGCATCACGCTCTGGAAGAGGACAGTTGAAGCTGATGAAGACACAATGAAAGGCGGTATTAATGAATTGATTACAAGACCGGTAGATACCAGCTCGTGAGGATCGTGGAGATTTAATTGATCAGGTTCGGCCATTCACTGATCATTTAGAGCACTAGGATTTTAATCCTCAAGAAGCTCGACGCTGAGTTCTTCGTATTTCTGCAGAGAGACCTTGTTTGGGCCATCACGTGACGTCTATGAATTTGCTCCTCAGAGCATCAAGAAAGACGAATCCCATTTTGGAAGCGCATCATGACTTGGGCGAGAAATGGGTTGTCTACAACAATGTTAAACGCAAGAGATCATGAAGTAAAAAATATGAACCGGCTCAAAGCACTTCGAAAGTCGATATTCATAAAAAAAAAAGGTATTATTTTGAGCTTCTGCCGAACAACACAGCGATCAATTCTGAGTGTATTTGTCATCAAATGGACAAATTAAATGATTCACTTAAACATTAAAGGTCAGAATTGATCAATAGAAAAGGTGTAGTGTTCCTCCAAGATAATGCGAGACCTTATATAAGTTATTAACTCGCCAAAAGCTTTTACAGCTTGGATGGGATATCCTGCCACATCCTATATATTCTTCAGATCTAGAACCTTCTGATTATTATTTGTTCCGGTCTCTACAATTTCTTTTAGATGATAAAACCTTTACTTCAAATGAAGAGGTCAAAAATCACCTAGATCAGTTTTTTGCCAGCAAAGAACGACAATTTAATGAGCGTGGAATCATACTACTGCTAGAAAGATAGTAAAAGGTATTGTACCAGAATGGACAATATATAATTCAATAAAATATTTATTCACTATAATAAAATAGTTCTTCATCTTTATAAAAAGAAATGAAATTACTTTCCGCACAACCTGATACATAACACCAATTATTTAGTTTGTTTCATGTTGCAAAAAAATCTACATTTAAATAATCCATAAATCGCTCTATCGCGATCTTAGTTCTTTCTTATAATAACTTCGTGCAAGGATTGTGAAAAGAAAGCGCCTTTTAACACTTAAATGTTTGCGCAAGAACAGTTTCCGAGAAGTCTTTTCCTTGGAACCATGGTATGGCAGTGGATTTCTAGCAGTTCTTTATTAGTTAAGAGTTTACTATATGATTTTAATTGCTTCCACCAAACTTGAAAGGTATCTCTATCATCTTCAGTAGATTCTTGAATATGTGGCCCATTGTTTTTCTTAAATACCATGCTTTGAATGTGGCTATTGGATCTTAATGTATAGAGTGTAAGGTGGATGTGGTTTTCGCAGGTAAGAATACTACATCAACGGGAAAATCAGTACAAAGAGTCTCAAGTTCCAGGAGATGACCCTGTCGGTTGTCCAACACCAAGATAACTCAAAGTTCAACTTATAATATCCTCTCAATATTGTTATTATTGGTCAGAAGCAGTTCATAGATACATTTTTTATCATCCAATTCTTACGGTTACTGCATGAAAAAACTGGCAAATCGTTTTTAGAAATACCTTTCATGTCACGAGGAGTTTCTGCTTTTGATTTATGAAATTCTTTACAAATTAAAAAATGATATAACGAATCAAGGGGTTATCTGTGCCGTGCTGAACCCTTGTTCATCCCTGAAATATGCGCCGTATGAACTTTATTGAAAATTCCATTTTATAAATGCAGTTTTGCTAAGCGGTTCTCGGAAGTAAAATGTATTCAAAAATTATACGCAAAAATTCTGAGATTCACTAGAATTTTGATCCGTTTGTCCTTGGCCGTTTTCGTTTCGTCTCCCAATGAATTATACATTGTCCCCTTGACCCTCGGCTGACAAATCGAGTCCATTCCTATTCCCATCGCCGGGATCGATCCGCGATATGCAAATGGCTGCCGATCACCATTCCCCCACCGCGACGGTGTCTCTGAATATTTATGAAGATGACAGGTGCAATCATTCGATATGTGCATGTTATCAGCGACGGCGTCGTAATCACAAGTGCCGCACCCCGGTAATGGGGAGCGATTTTCAGCAGGTGCCACTTTGCCGTTCTGCTGAAAATGGCGGCAGTGCGTAATCGGCCGTGGCAGAATTGCCCTTTCAGATGGCGAACGCGTCTATTGTTCCAGAAATCGTACGATAAACCCTGCCATCAGATTTTCAGCGAAATGTATTGATTTTTTGACCCTGTGCATTATTTAAAAAAACGTCGTTGATCACTTTCATAACCCTGATGATCCTGTCAACGCCTAATTTGGATTTCAGCAATCGTGCAAGACTGGTTCTGCCTACATGCTGAGATCGCGAAATTAATATATGTAGATTGATAGTCACGACTCGAGATTATAATACTAGAAAATTACAATTTTTTTTCTTGATTGATCTCGACTGTATATTTAATCATCTATTCAAATACAGAGTAGTTCAGTTTTTGTTACATCCTAAAACATATTTTTTTATATAAGAAGATGTAAAGAATTCTAGAATATTTTAAGAGATCTCTATCTATATAAACATGATAGTCACTTGAAAAAAAATGACATATATTACCATAAAGAAGATAATAACAATAAAGAAAAAAAAGAATTACAAAATATCAACGAAAAGGTGGAACAGAGTAATAGCTCTGGTTACCGGAGAGTTTCTGAGAGCACCTGTCCTCACATTTGGCGAAAGAAAGAGCACACGCGAACTAGCTCAATGGTAGTGAGGTGGCGCCCATAAGGGCAACTCGCACAGTACAACAGCTTGAAGAAGTGCTTTGCCAAGTAAATCGACCTTCTTTTATCGAGGGTTACATACCAAAGACAGCACTGTAACCATGCGCTGGAATATAAACTTGGATAGAATCCAAACTCCCTCCCTAGTACTAGTATATGCTAACAAGACACTCATTCAGAGCTATTATATTTTTTTTCTCGAATACTTCTAGCTTTTCTTGAACAATTCTCTAGTTGAATTGTATAAGAATGATTAGTTTTATTATATATTTTTTTAAATATTTGTTGTGCAATTAAAACGGTTGATTTTAATTAAATCACATAGAATACTGAAGGTATGGGTGGCGTCAAGAATACAACCGTACTTCCCTGTACCCATGCGCTGGGGGTATAAACTTGGGTAGAATCCAAACTCCCTCATCCCTCATGAGAGATACCTAAGAAATTTCTTGGTTATAGTAATCATGAGATTATTACTTATGTATGATTGTGAGACATGGACGTTGGTGGTAGCGAACACTAACCGGCTTGAAGTGTTGAATATCGAAGATTCCATTGATGGAACACTTCAAGAATACAACCGTTCTTCAACTTTTCACAAGGAAAGGGAGCTTCTAGATACATCGTTTGTGGACCAAAGTATCGCCTTCTGAAGACTATCATGGAGGGAAAAGTGGAATTTGGTAGAAAAGATTGGGAAGAAAAAAGCTGTCGTGGTTCTATAACGTTTGGAAGATCCATAATTGTTCAAGATCGCCAAAAATCGACAATTGTATAGAGAAAAAACAAGAACATGTAGATCGCCTACGTCTGAAAACGGATAAGACACCTAAAGAGAAGAAAGAATCATAAGAGCGTTGCTGGAAGCAACCAATAACCTAGCTAGAAGCGTTTGAAATGTGGAAACCCTAAAAAATCCTAAAATTAACAATATTGTCGCCGACTCCATGAAAATCCAACTCTGGGGTGCTATGTGTGGTCTGTACTACTGTATGGTTACAAGCCCTGGACGCTGCTGGTAACGAACTATAACCATGATTCCATGGATGTAACAAAATATCGCCTTCTGCAGACCATCATGAAGAAAAAGATGGAAGATAAACGATGGTTGGTAATAAAGAAGCTGTCTTCGCTTCGAAACATTCACAACTGGAATGAGTTGGGATGTTCAGACTTGTGGAGACACATTCATGGAGTAAAACTTAGACCAATATCTATCATTAGAACTCATAATCTCTTAAAATAAAATTATTTTTTCCTGATATTTCCCTAATGTTATTTAATGAACCACAATTTTTAAATTAGAATATTATTTAACCATTTTTCTTTCACAAACTATTTCTTGCTAAATATAAAACAAACACAACGCATATATTTATTTATTTACTTAAAGTATTATAATATGTACCTACCTAACCCCTTACTCTGCCAAATATTTATCTCATCTCTCAACTTATAGCAAATATATATTATTTTTTAATAAATATTATGCTAGCACATGTTTTTAGTATTAAATCTCTTTTTGCATGTAAATACATTCCAAACGGGTAAGAATAAAAAAATCAGTTGTAAGCTTAACCCATCCATCACGGCGGCTAGAAAACAACCGGATCGTCCGAAGGGGGTCTATCAGATACCCCATGCATTTCTAGTCAAAATATTGATGAATTCTTCATCAATATCCTCACATATTTTTTTTTAAATGGAATAAAAATAGTTATTTATTAGATGCCTCATAATTTAGTTGAAATTTTGGATTTTAAAGAATAACCAATATGCGTAAATGATAAAACTCATTAAGTTTCAGTCCCCTCGACACATCGTACCAGAATGTGAGCGAGAGAAAAACATTGCGCGCATAGCAACCTATGTGAATATTGTTTTTATTAGTATTTTTCACTATTGCAAAAATAAAGACAGTTATTATATATAATATTTATTCTTCAGACTTTTTTGGATAAATACACAAATATAGCGATGTTTGACAAATATGGAGGATGTGGTTGAACCTCTCAGTTTACCTCATATTTTTGTGTTGAAAATAACAAAGAATAAGCTTTTCCAATTGTCATCTTTTTTGTTATGTACACTAGTCCCTATTGCTATGTACACTAGTCCCTAGTGACATATCTTGGTATTGACTTCCTCTTGATTTTTTTGCTTAAAAACAAAAACATTTTGATGCCTCATTTCTTGTTGTCGTCAGGCGTAGTCTAATATTTTTTTTCTACACCCAAATATTAGAAAAATATAAAATGGGGATGTTTTGGCAACATTGAGGATATAGAGTTAAACCCTATACTGAAAATTGCGTTCTACGAGTGTTTCCAAAACGCTTTATTATATCTGATGAAGACTACTTTGAAGGGGATAAAATTATAAGTACTGTTGACAGTGGAGATCCAAGTTTCAGAAATAATTATGATAATTTTCTTGATTTAAATACACATCAATTAATTTAAAAATTGTTAATATTTTGCGACGAATAGTTCTAGCTTTCATAATAAGAAGAACAAAAAATTACAAAAGAGAAAAAAATGTTCTTTTCTGTTGTCTCATCTGATGTATCAATTTTGAAATTGTACATCGTCTACTTCTGATTAAAGATTTCTACATAAAAAAAGAAAAGGCAATAAAATCAAGTGTGTTATCTCAATTACTTAATTTTTTTCATTGTGTAAATTAAGATAAATTATATACAATTTTCATAGTTAAAGTAATAATATGCAATTTCCGTTCTGCGCATTAAATGCATTCAACATGTGCCATCATTTTATTCATTTCAATATTTTACGTAAAGCATTATAATAATATTAATATAGAGAGTCATAGCTTTGTTTATTATGAATACCTGAAAAAATATGTAAAATATAAATATTAAATTAATCGTTGTGCAAATTTGATTTATTTATTTTATCGCAATCATCCACGAACTATTTATCTTAATATTTGCATAAAAAACATTCAATATATATTTAGTTGCAGTATTGTGGTAAAATAAAATAATGTCGATGACATATCGAGAGTACGTCGATGCTGAACAAACTTGATATTGTTTCAGCGTTTTTTTTTTTTAATATTTCACTCCTTTGACATCATTATTATTAATATATGCGGTGTTGACTGAAACTGGCCATCCGATAATAGAATCGCGAATTTTCTGCAGATGGATTCACACTGTCAATAGACGTCAATGGAGCGAGATTAGCGATTCATGTCAATAATTGGGCTGTGTGCATAGTCTAATAAATATGTTGACTACACCAGTGTCAATGTTTCATGACATGACAATAATTTATGTGAACTCAAACTGACGATTATAATTCTAATTAGCTGAATTTCTGCATTAGCATAAAAATGACGCCGAAATTCAATGATATATTTTAGAAAAACGTGTATATGTCAAACATTGACATATAAATAAATTCGTAATGAAAATAATGAGACATGATTCCGTTAAGTCTTGCACATAATTAGTTATCATATTATTATAATATCGAATTCGTATGCAAATCGGCACATGGTTCAGTGGTCGTCGGTAACGAAAAAGGAATTTGCAGAGCAGTTGTTCAAACAGTTAACGCGAGTGACGAGTCCTTGGATTGAACTGGCAAGGCCTTTTAACATATTAATTTATTTTTAAATAATAATAATAGCATCGGTTCTATTTATAGAGCCGCTTGATCAGTTGCCTTTGATCCATACGTCCGTTTCGCACTCTCAAATTTTTCCGACTCATGGGAGTTTTCCACATTTTCCGCATCGATTACGATCCGTTCCCGATGCGGTGACCACACGATGGTCCCATATCGCTGCCGCTTCATCTTTCTGGTCGTAAACTGCGTTGCTCGGCCACTTTGGCAACGGGGCTCGGTTCGTAAATTATGTAAAAATCACTGTTTTGTGTTTTTTTTTTTTCCACAGGTATGGACCGCTTCCGCCAGCCAGATAAACACGGCTGCATTTGTATTTAAATATAATTTAAATAAATATATGTGTAGAAATGGCCGGACATTTGCATATTGGACACGCATTCGCTGAGCCGTTTGGTTAACACGCACAGTCCGCCGAGCGTACGGTAACAATGATGGATAAGAGACGAGCCACTGTCTCTTCAGAATCTGTGTGCATTACTGTTAAAAATAAACGCAAAAATTATTGAAAAAAAAAAAAAAAAAAAATTCAATGTTTTCCACGTACACACGTGGCGGATTGATTTCACGCATCAAGCAAAATGATTAGATCAAACGATTCTAATCATCTTTATTTCTAATGTCGTAATATTTGTTATATATTTATTATATTTTTTTTAATAGACGTAAGCGACTTTAAACCTTAGAGAGAGAAAAAATGACGATTTAAGAAAATATATGCTCGGAAAAAACAGCATTTCAAACGTAAACACATAAAATTTTTACGATGCGTGAAATCAATCTGCCGCGAATGCATATATGCGAATCATTCCATCATCGATAGAGAAAACTAACTGGTTACATTTTTATTGACCGCAACGAATGGTAAATGAATATTTATTGCGTTTATTGCCAAAATAAATGTATTATATTAACCCCTTGTGTGATTTGCCCGAATACGATTCGGATAGGTATTTTGCTGACACAGTGATTTGCCCGAATCCAGCTCGGGTCATTTCCCCACCAGTTTAGAGAACGCATCGCGCGCGTTGAGTGACACGAGTCGTAATTTGATCTTTCGAGAACAATTACCCATTTTTTTCCAAGAGGTTGACCACAGAAGTGGTAAAAATATATAACCCTTCTATAGCGCTTCCTGTTATAGATATAACCATTATAGCCATTTTATACAAAACGCCAAATTTTCAAGATCAAATTACATATGTATTAAATATGTAAAGCATTGCCGCGAAAAATAAAGGTTTAATCTAATAAATAACCGCGTCGTCCGAAGGGGGTCTCTCAGAGATCCCAATTTTTTCAAGTCAGAATATTGAAGAATTCTTAATGAATACCTTAAAATTTGTTTTTAAAATGGATTATAATTTACGGCCAGACAACGCTCTCGGCGATGCCTCGCCGTAGACTGAGCACGTATCACTCGCACTCGGCACATCGTACCGGATGCGATGGCGAAAAAACATCGCGAGGCAACACCTGTTGATTTTAATTTTTTTATCACAATCGCAGACAATAAATGGGTTTTAGCTGGTAAAAATCCAGTACTATCTCCCGAAAGGGGGTGTCTTTTGAAGATCTCCCCTGCTCCAACAGAAAAAAAAAAGGTTAGGGTAGGTTAAGTTAGGTTAGGTTAGGCTAGACTAGGTTAGGTTAGGTTAGGTTAGGTTAGATTATGTTAGGTTAGGTTAGGTTAGATTTTATGTTTTAATCTCATTCTATTTATAAAATATATTTAAAAAACCTAACCCTAATTTTTGTATGCCTATAATCTTCTAAAATGCGGCTTTCTATAGTATCTACCAAAAAGCAATGTTAAAAGATTTTTAGAAGGTTTATATCCAGAGACAACTGATTCTTCTATCGAAAGGGATATTCGATTAGAAATAAAACTCCACCTACAATTATTTTGAACATTTGGACATTAACCAATTCTCCGGTTAATTTAAAATAAACTAGCCATTACTAGCTTGAAAAGGAGTGTTAGAATCTTCTTTTAATCTAGTCTTCCAATCTTCATGAAAACCATGGGCTTTGAATTGAATAATTGAAAAATCAGAGGGACATCGTTTGGATGTTCTAACAATTTTGGAAATCTTGATTAAAAAAAATATTTTATAAAATGTCCGAAATAGCAAATTGTACGAAAATAGAATGTGCTTAAATCAAATGATAATTTACTATTAATTGCAAAATTCTTCATATCCGGTTTGGGTCTTTTGGAAAAAATATGCAAAAATTTATGTGACTCAATATTGAAATAGAAAAATTATAAACATTCTTAGAATAAACGACATTCCCAGTTGCATTTAATATATATTTAGATGGCATTAATAATTAATTTATTCCCCAATTTTTGTGCAGATAAATCCGGAGAGCTCCCCCATCCGATTTTCTATGCTCCGTTTCAGAATCAATTTGATTTGATCGAATCGGAAAACGTCAAAAATCTGCTACGAATTGACATTGATAGAAAAGTCCTTTGATTCAATCAAGTTTTCGCTCGATCCACGCCAGAGTGCGGCTCGTCACGCGTCGGATTTACGCGAAACGGTCCCGGACGTTTCGGAGCGGACCGCCGTTGCACACTAACGACGCGTACTTTTCCATAATTTCCCACAGTCGGCTTTACATAATATATATTTTTCATATTTTCCATTGTGTAACAAAGACATAATCAATCCGTTTCCGTGTGGTGTTTTCATAGAATGTTGCCTGGTTACAGCTCGGCTCGAAATTATACTCTGTCTGCCATTACCGTGTTCGACACGTACATTATTCATGGAATCGAATCCATTATTGTATCGCGAAAACAGCCGAGATGTGTAAAATTCGGGATTCGCGAGACCTCGTGCGGCGAGGGCGGGGCCTGTGACGTCTCCGATTGGCCGCGCCGGACGGGAGACAACTTTTTACCATAATACCGTCCGTATATATTATAGCGCGTCTCATTTTACTAATTAGACGGTTCCCACAACACCCTGTGCGGCGAAAAATTACGCCATTGTGGGCTCCGTGCATCGGGAAAATGAATAATTGCAGCAACGGTGTTAGTCATTTTACGGTACGGTTTCGAACCATCATTGTCGGAAATGGAAATGTTCCAGCACGGTTTTAGATAGAAATCGGTATTAATACGCAGGCTGCGTATTAATACATCCGCTATAGGTCAGTGAAATTCATTGAATTGACGGCGACAATCGAAGGCGTGAAAACAGCATTCGATTCAGTCCTCTAAGAAACGGAACTCGATCTCATTTGCAATCCATGGACAATGATTGCCCAGATTTCGACCAGATAATAATAATTATTGTGACGTGATCACGCTTAAAATGTAGTGCTTCTGTAGAATATTAAAGATTCGATCTAAGGAACGCGTCAAGAATAAAACTGTAGTCAACAGTGGTTGAACAGAAGAAAGCTGTCGTAGCTCCGCAACAATTCCAACTGACGACATTTAGAAGGTCAAGGTCAATTCCACCCGATGAAAGTCAAAGAAAAATAGATTGCCTTTATCCAAACACGGTTAAGGCACTCGAAAAAGAAGATTCATCAATTAAAAAATGAATAATAAACAATGAAAATAAGATTTCTGCTTGATGCGGTAAAACTATTTGCCACTTATGTAATATTGTATATTGTGGATTTGATAAATAAATCTTTGTTAAAAAAACTTTGTTAAAAACGGCATATTCTAGTGACTCAGTATGGACGGTGCGGAACTGTTTCAAGTCGCAGTGCTTAGGGACGATGTCCCCCCCCCCACCCCGCTGCCGTCCCGCATCCATCCAACACTCAACGCTGATAGCACTGATGAGCACACAGTACAGCTTTTTTTTAAATATATAGATACATTCGCTCCTCTTCCTTCTTTCTAGGGGTAGACCCCTTCTCTGAGGAGGTCTTTCCCAAGATGAAAGGATTGCTATTGCGCGACAGGGTCAATAACCACTTGCGACTTGTCACTTGTGACTCGTTATAAGCGGATAACGTCTTAGAGAAGAGGAAATCGAATCCTGAGGCAAACCACCTCCCACGTGCCTGGAAACAGTCGAGAGGGTAAAATCCGATACCAATGGGGTAGAGGATACTCGAGATGCTATTCGAGAGTCTGGTAAGGCCCATGCCCTCAGCGAGTGTGAGCCTTGTGGCTGGCAAATGATGATAAAAAATATATTATCCCTCAATTTGCTAGGGGGTGCTGCAGCTGCCCAGTGTTTGTGGATGAGCCCCTACATTATTATAAAAAAAATCTTTATTTATTCATAATTATAAAAGCTGTCACTCAAAAGTAGAATCCATTATAAGCATCATCACCTTGTTCCATCGCATTTTTCAACCTTCCAAGCAATTTAGGTGTCTAACTCCATTGGCAATTCTTTCTTTATCTCCTCAATGCTGAAAAAACATCGTATATTCGTGTTTTCTATTCATTTTACACATGTAAGTACACAAAAATACGTGAAACCCTTTTGACAGCCACCAATAAAGTGTACCAACACAAAAAAAGAATCTGATGATGATGAATTAATTGTTAAAATTTTCTTCTTATTCTTCAGGTGTATTATTCGTGTTCAGACGTAGGCAATCTCCATTGTTTTTTAGTAAGTTGGAACAATTCTGGAGATCCAAACCATTGATTCGTAGCCATGACAGCTTCTTTCTTTCCAACTACCATTTACACTTTTTTTTCCATGGTAATCTGCAGAAGTCGATACTTTTGTCCATTAATGATGTGTTCAAAGTACTTGCGTATAGTACGGTGTTCAAAAGCATCCGATCCTTGTGAAAAAGTTGAAGGACGGTTGTTTTCTTACGTTAAAGTTTAAAGTTAAACTTTCTTCGGAATCGCTATTCAAACGCTTCAAGCCGGTTATAGTTCGTCATCAGCAGCGTCTAGACCTCAGAAGAGAAGTACAGACCACATGTAGCACCGTACAGTTCAGAGATGGGTCTTCAAGTGGAGTCGACGACGACATATTACGACTTTGAAATTCAATAATGTGAACATTTTGACTGCCTTGGATAGTGAACCAAGAGCTTATCTTCTTGAACAATGAAGAGGAAAGAAGACATATCGGATCACCCATCAAAGGAGCCATGCAATATTAACTAGGGCTTAATTGTAGTATAAACTTAATAAATGACGAAACACCCTATACCTGTTTTACGTTGCTCTACTTTCGTACGCATTTTCAGGAACCAATTATAAACGAAAGTCGAATAACGTCTATAAATAACAGTATTAGAATAATATTAGAAAATTATTTAAGAAGAACACACGATACGCAGAGCAATCAGGATGGTAATCGATCTTCGATGTGTTCAATTTCTATCCATTCTAATTCCGTCATCCATCGTCTTGGAGAAAAACTAGATCACATTATTAAAAAAAAAAAAAAAAAACATAATAAGCGCCTTGGTGTATTTCATCATTCTTTATCCATAATATCTCGTAAGCAAAATTGCGCTTAATCTAAGAAAAGGTTATTATACGACATCGTTTATAGAAAATTGTGCTATTCTTCTAAAATGTGTACGAATCGAGCGTTGCAAAAACAACTCTCACTATTATTCAGCACTATTTAGCTGTGGGATTCATTTTTTTTTTTGGTTGTTGTTAAAACCGGTTCCATTTGTTATCAATATATGCACATATTATTGCTACGTGTATCTGATATATATATAAATTTAAAGAACTATCAATGCTTTAATCGCCCTCTCTAATTATCACGTCAAAATATTCTAGAATGTATGTCTTTTTTTAAATAAATGCAAAATTTCTGGGATCGGTTGTTCCGGCGCGCGTGTCCACACTTCCGGACACCACTGTCCGGCTAATTAAAAATTGTATATACGTACGCCATTATTCGCCACAATCACAATACTGTCCTGGCCACGAAACTAGGCTACAAACGCCATTAATTAAATTAAAACAACAAAGGACACAAAGAGCCCGCTGCAATTAGCAAGTGGATCGCTGATTAAATTACAGGCTGTATCGAAATAACTGTACTCGTATCTGGTTCCGGTGCCGAATTGATGGCCATTGTCAACTCTCAGCGATAATCAGTGTACGTACCTATGGGTGTGGTCGAAAAGTTTCTAACGATGAGGCAATGAGCCATTGTATTTGCTAAAAATTTTCCATTTAAAAGATTTTATTTAGAGATGATAAGACGTTCGTCAATGACCTTTAAGAAATCACCAATAAGTACAACAAGAGATTCACAAGCTAGTATTTGAAGTAACATTCTACTATCAATATCTTAACGATCTCAAAAACTACTAAGATACATTTCGTAAGGTATCTAGATTAGAGGGACTTGTATCATGCAGATAGACAAATATAGAATGACTTTGAGACGTATTAGATTCGTCAAGTCTAATCTGTAAGTGACTTACACGACTTATTACAATGTATCTGGTGATTATGCAATGCTCACGAGACAAGAACAATCTAGAGAGGATAACGATGTTTGAGACATGAGGCATAAAGAACAGAAAACAAAAGGTATAATAAGTGTCTATAAATCTAGGCAAAGTAATCAAACTATCAGAGGGAGACTTTGGGAGATGGCACATCTTTAAAATCACCAGAAATTCTACAGCGATAAAGTCCTTTGTCCTTAAATATTTAAGGATGTCGCAACACATGTCCCAAGTTCTATATCTTATTTTTATTTTATTTTAGTTTCCTTATAACCCTGAGGCGGGTCTTTGCCACCTGGAGGATACTACTCAATCTCCGGCAGAGACACGTCCGTCTCAACCCTGATGCCAGGACTGCGACGGTCGTCCTTCGGGTTGTCTTGCCTCTTCGAAGCCCAAAAGTCAACACGTGGATTGTAACAATAATAATCAGACGAGGCTAGGGCCAATTCGTATTTAATTTACGGTCGATCTTCTATACCACACACGTCACCGATGGGCCTGGATAGCGGCCTGGCTCCTCATAGCTCCGTAGATTCTACGAAAACACGATGGCGCCCAACCGCCATTACCGCCACGTCCAATACCGGCACACGACAACACTAGACTCAGCTTAGTCGAGCTCAACTCTACTCAAACACTCAGCTTACACTTTTTGTTCATCTGAAATCACCTTAACACATTTTAACTATCCATTTAACTGATACAGAGAATTCGCTTGTGCATCCACATCTCAAAATCTTCTAGAAGCTTAACCTAGCTAGTATATTGTGTACCCCAATTTTTTTCTCGAATAACTCTTTTAATATAAATCCTACATGTAACAAACTTTTAGTATTCGTCTAAAAAAAGTCTAAATAATAAAAATAATCATTGTCCTTTATAGTCTACAATTGCCAAAGTCACGCGCGCGATGTTTTTCCTCGCTCGCGTCCAGTATAATGTGCCGAATGCGAGTGAAACGTGCGAATGACACGTGCTACGAGAGCTCAGTCTGCGGGTTTATTACTATATAATTCATCACCATTAGATTTCAAGGAAAACCCCTATTATACAGAAGTAGAAGAAGATTACCGAACAAAATTTCCTTCATTATTACAGATTTTCGTTCTTTATTAAGCTTGAACAGTTCTTCTGCGGTTCTTACTATGACCATTAATAAATTGATCCATATCCGCATCCAGTATAATGTGCCGAGTGCGAGTGAAACGTACGAATGACACGTGCTGTGAGAGCTCAGTCTGCGGTGAGACATCGCGTTGTTCTTTATACGTCATATTGATTAATTTAAAAATCCACAATTTCGACCAAATTATAAATTTATACTTAGAATAATCCATTCTTTAAAAAAATGTCAAGATAATGATGAAAAATTTATCAATATCTTGACTTGAAATGCTTGAGGTCTCTGAGAGACCCCTTTCGGACGACGCGATTGTTTTTGAGCCTCTACTCAAAAGACTACTAACTTCATCCTAGGATGAAATTAAGCCTTCTACAATGCAGGCTTTTCCATGAACCTTCGCCAATTTATGCCTAATTCTATCCTGGATCAATAAAATTTTGGTAGACGTCCACTTAATCCCTTTCACTGTGAATTTCATATTCATAATAATCATTTTTATGCTAAGAATAATCCATTTTTATAAAAAAAATCATCAAATGCTTGACTTAAAATGCTTGGGGTCCCTGAGAGACCCCCTTCGGACGACGCGGTTGTTTTTACACCCCCGTGACGGATGTGTGAAAAATCTTTTTTATAATCGGAACGATTTACTTCAAAATTTGAACAAAAACGGGAACTGTTATATCTTATTTTTTTATCGGATCCGAATCGAAGAATAATGGTCCGAACCCTGGAAAATATCTTACATCATCTGTTACGAACCGATCAAGTTGTGGTATGGCTTCTTGATGGATGAAGTTAGAAGAAATACTCCATATAAATTTGCCTTAAAACAACTAGGGATCCGTGATAACCTAGCCAAAGATAGCTTATGCCATAGAACGCCTAGAAGTAGCAGGATATTGAAAATAAGATTAAAGAATCTACAAAATTTTAAATAACACATGTATTTTGATACTTAAATGCATTGTGATGCAATTATGATTATGGAGTCACATTTGATCGATTGGTTGCTTTCTTTATTAACAAATCTGTAGTAAAAATCTTGTTTCCATGGATGATTTTCTCTGTGTTTGTTCATTGGTGGTCTTTGCGTTAATCGGCAGCCGTCGACATCGCACGACTATTATCATAATCAGTCAGTGATATTAATCAGTAATCAGTAATCGCCTGCACTGATTACCGCACACAATGGCGGGTCCGCACTCCCCGCTCCGTTGGAAACAATTTCGAAAATTTCTTGCCATGCAAATACGGCAACAAAGAGCACCAACTGAACATCGCTAAAATGGAAAATTGGCATGCATTAAAACCGCACTAATGGAAAATAAAACATCAACATGACCGACTATGGAATATTTTTATTTTCGCTAAAAATAATCGTGACTCTATCGGCGGTCATGCTCGCCAAACGGGCTAGCGACGGCCGATCAGTGCGCAGGCGTATTAAAATACGGTGATGCCATACCTGACGCATGTCACGCTCTAATCACCATAGATTAGATAGAGATGGAGCTATTTTTATTGGCCGCTATCCGTGCGTGACAGTTGCTAAAAATTATCTGCACATCGTAAACATGTTGCCATGCAGTGTTGAGCGAATTAGCGGCATAATCCACATAATAACACTAGCAAAAATTATAATCACGATGATACTAGTGGAACACTTAGCATATTCTTAGAAAATATACATATATTCCAAAATTAATCCCGATGATAGATGATGCAGGATTAATAAAAAAAAAAGTATCGAGTGTCTTGTGATGGTATGTACGCGAAAACACGTTCCCCAATAACGCACACACACAAAACATATATGCCAAGAGCGCTATTGGCGATGTTTATTCACTGGGCAAATATTTACCTGCTGCTGGCACACTGGATAATACACTTTCTTCTCTTAATCAAACATCGTTAATAAATTATCGGCAGTGTAAACAGATCGGCTCTCCGGCCATCGATTGATAGATGGAAGTGTTTAACCCTTCCTGTGGCCGTAAATAAAAACAAAATCGCTCCGAAAACAACACCAATTTACAATTTAACACACGCCGCGGACATCTCTAACAATTCTTCACTCGTTAAACCCCGGTTTTTGGGCTCAAAAGCTATCCGCAATCGGACCGGGATGAGCCCGGCTCCAGTCGCCGCTACCGGTTCGCCAATATCCGAAACTAGTCGAAACTGGTTACCATTGTTATACAACTACGGGTCGAGCGAATGACACAACGTTGATTAGCACGCTCGGCACGGAATTACATATTTATCGTATTATAAAAAAAAATAGTATTTTGTACAATCAGTGATAAACAAGTGCTTTTTTCGCGTGTTCCAAGCGGCAAAAGGTGACCTTGGGTCATTGTTTGACATTTATTTCAGACGGTGATTCACGCACAATTCTTCAAAGATCTCTATAGATATTATTGGATATAAATAACAAAATCATAATCGTTCATTTGACCTTATTATGATACGAATACTATTTTTATGGACCAATGAGTCCAATGGAGCACTTAACCTAACCGTGCCGATTGGGTATATTAGGTATCCTAAGTCTAAAGAATAAATACAAATAATCATTGATCTTTATTGTCCGCAATTGCAAAAATAACAACAATATTATTTTGTATTAGCACGGGTGCGATGTTTTTTATCGCTATATACCGGATATGAGCGAAAAAAAACATCGCGCATGTGCAAGTGCGAGCGAGAAAAAATATCGTGCTGTGCAAGCGGTAAAATAACATGCGAAGAGCCATTTAGATTTTCTAATAATAATATATATCATCGACTTTCGGAGAGATGTACAAAGCTACTGTCCCTCTCCCTACTCCCCTTTCTTAAAAAAGACTAGCATTATATTTTAACATCACGCTTTCAAGAAAAAAACTGCTTTTGTTGCACCGATTGAACCGGCCCTAAGCCGGTATATGCGGTGTGGGTGGATGGCATAGTTTCATCCTGGGTACAAAAGTAGAGTAATATATATCATGAATAACTATTTTTATTCGTAGAATAATCCATTTTTTTAAATGTCAAGATATTGTCGAATAGTTTGTCAATTCTTGACTTTTTTGGGGTCTTTTTTCATACAAAATATACCCCATCGGCCAGCAGCGTTAGTTTTTGAGGCGTCTTGGCAGATCGGTTATAAAATCCAAAATATCGCCCAAATTATAAAGCATATCATAAATAACTACTTAATTCTTTTATAATAATTGATTTTTAAAAAATGTGAAGATATTGAAGAAGAATTAATTAATGTCTTGACCTGAAATCCTTTCGTAAGACTCGATTGTTTTTGATCCTCAACTCAATAGACTACTTACTTCATCCTTGGACTGTCTTACTTTTCCATGAACCTTCGCCAATTTATGCCTAATTCTATCCTGGATCAATCAAATTATTGCAGACATCCTCTTAATCCCTTTCACTTTGAATTTCAGGTGGCTACATGTCAGTGCAGTCTTTGGTGTCCATACAACCTAAACACTGTTTCAATATTTACTACATAGTTTTAATTCGCTCATGTCTTCTATTAATATAAAACCCTTCTCTCAAACGCTTCTCGCTTCCTCTTGGCTGAATCCACAAATCTAGTAGCCAGATATGATAACCTTGTAATTCTAAATCTGAATGATATGATTCAAGAGTGTGACGCTAGTAGTATTTTCTAGTAGGAATCTTCATTTTAATATATTATTGCTAGGGTTTTAAGATGAAAGTAAGTGGATTGGAATGCTAGAAGTGGGTTCTAGCCAGGAATGGATTTTGAGGGTTGTATTGGTGGATTTATATCTTTAAATTTAGGATTGAGTTAAATGAGAAATGGTTGAAAAAGGAATGGTTTTGCTTCTTTCCTGCGTAAGCTGATTCCATGGTTTACGTTCCATACTCTACTGAGTAAGGTAGATACAGTGGACATTCATTTCTTATGATACGTCAACTTCTCGAGAATTCAAGTAATGGAATTTTGACATCTTATGAAACTTATCGTGAAATTAGAAATGACACATTCTTGTTTGTTATTAATCAAAATGTAGATTTTGGACATATAAGATTAATACGAGTATTATGTTATTAAATGGTCTTAAAACCGGCTTCAGACAGACCTAGAATGACTTTTAGGCAACTCATCATTGTATTTAGTAAGATCTTTATTTCTAACGCAATAGAAATGAGCATTGTCAACCTAAAAATTGATCATGCCTATAATATTTCCAAATCTTAAACCCTTATTCAAGTTTTTATAAATAAATTAAAGTATTTTTAAATCGGACTATACTGAATTTATATAAATATACACCATGATATCGATCGAAGTTGGCAACACTGCGTGCCATTGCTGAACTTTAATCAGATTTGACGTCTGCATAGCATAATATATTTACGTATAAATTATTAGTCTTAATTAGAATGCGAACAAGGATTAGCTAGTGAAAGAAGAGCTTAATTCTATAGAAAACATAAATAATACATTATATAATGTTTCAAATTTTTATACATATTAAGAATTGTGTGACACATCTTGACATTGGTGGCAATGCTTACTCAATTACTAACTATCGAAAAGGTTTTCGTGTTTTGCTAGCATTGAGGAGATGAAGGAAAAATCGCTGAAACTAAATACAAACAGGAACGTGCTTAAAATATGTATACAATTAAAATCAGTCAAAATGCTAATATTAATATTTTCAAGGTTAAATTCTATATTTCGTAAATACATACAGAAATAAACATCAATGCTCTTTGATTGACAAGGCATTTTGTAGAAAACAGCTCTTAAGAGGAAGCGTTATAGGAGGGTTGACTGTATTCTAACAAATGTATGCCCAAGATATAAATATTATAATTAATAATAAAAATCAACAAAATCATATTATTATAAACTTAAAATAGCCTAACCCTTTAATTGATATGGTCATCCCGGTGTGACAACTGTCAATTCACGCCATACGTTATTTTTAGACGTGCTGGAAGTTTTGTGTAAAAGTTATTTTTAGATACGAATCTGTCTATTCGATTCATGAGAATGTCTAAGATCCATAAGTTTCTTTAAAAAAGTATAGCTACATTTTTGCATTTGAAGAATTTATGCAAATATCTCTAGCGGCTTAGGGGCTAAAAAATGCAGTTGATGCATCTACGGACCATCATAGAAGGATAAGTTGAAGGTAAACGATGGTTTGACTGAAAGAAGCTGTCGTGGCCCTACAGCATTAGCAACTGGATCGGGTTAGAAAAAAGTCAAGAATCAGTGAATCGCTTACGTCCGCATAAGGGCAAGGCATTTAAAGATGGAAGAGAAAATCCTAACAATTAGTTCATCTTCTTCTATAATATGTACAAGGATAGGTTGGTACACTTATCCCTGACGTATCTCGACATTGATAGCCAGAAGGGTTTCACGTATTTTTGCATAACAAATTATGGTACTGTAACAATCGTATTTGACGGACACGGTCCCTTGAACCCTTTTCCTATTCACGAATATAAAAAGAAAACACGAAAGGATTCTGCCACCTCTAAGAAGATATAGAAAAAATCACCGATGGAGTTTGATTTCCAAAGTCCTTGGAATGATGAAATAAATTTAAGTACTAATTATTTCATTTTTAAGTATTATTAGGTTTTCTTGAACCATTAAATACGTAAATATTATAATATCCTTTAAAATATCCAGAGAATTCTCAGGATTATAAAAAAAAATCAGGTGAAAAATGTGCTGATATTAAATGTTTACTAATATTTCCAATATTAATAAATTTAATTCTGAACAATCCCATCCGTTATGGCGGCTCGAAAACAACCACGTCGTCCGAAGGGGGTATCTCACAGACCCCAAGCATTTCAAGTCAATCTTTTGATGAATTCTTCATCGATATTTTGAATATTTCAATAAATAACTAGATTTGTCTATCTGCATGATCCAGGTCATTCTAATCTAGATACCTTACGAAACGTATTTTAGTAGTTTTTGAGATCGTTAAGATATTGATAGTAGAATGTTTCTACAAATGCTAGCTTGTGATTTTCTTGTTCTACTTATTGGCGATTACTTTAAGGCCATTGACGAACGCCTTATCATCTTTCAATAAAATCTGTTAAGTAACGTGGCGTATCTTAGTGGATGTTATGCTTTGATTACTTAGCTTTTCTTGATTGTATGTGAGCCTAGATTTATAGACTTTAATTACACCTTTTGTTTTCTGTTCTTTATGACTCATAACTCAAACATCGTTATCCTCTCTAGATTGTCCTTATCTCATGAGCATTGCATAATCGCCAAATACACTTTAGAAACCGCGTCGTCCGAACGGGGTATCTCACAGACCCCAAGCATTTCAAGTCAAATTATTGATGTATCCTTCATCGATATTTTGAATTTTTCCTATTAATCAATATAACGCATAAATAACACGGGACTCGGCGATGACTCGCTGCAGTTCTCTGAACCGAGTTCTCGTGGCACGTGTCACTAGTTCGTTTCACTCGCACTTGGCACATCGTACCAGATACCGAGTGAAAAAAAACATAGCGCCCATGGCAACGGCAGCGAATATTGTTGTTTTTATTTTTTTTGCAATTGCAATTTAGCCAAATACAAAAAGTAAGTAATTATTCGAGAAAAATAAAAAAAAATGTTAAGTTGATTGCGGGTGAACAAAAATTGTAATTGTTGGGATATCAAGGACGTTCGTTGCGTTTGCAAGGATGGACTTCAATATTCAAGGACGAAGGACGTCAACGTTGTAGAATCTCTGGCAGTTATTTTAAAAAAGTACCATCTTCTAGTTCAAAAAAGCTTAATCTTTTATCTTAACTAACATGCAGACTGAGTAACGTGGCGTACCTTAGTGGATGTTATGTTGCTTTGATTACTTAACTGTTGTTGATTGCATGTGAGCCTAAATTTATAGACTTTTATTGTACCTTTTATTTTCCGTTCTTTATGCCTCATACCGCAAACGTCGTTTGAGAATTTTTAATAGATATTTTGAATTTTTCTATTAATCAATATGACGCGTAAATGACTCGGCGATGACTCTCCGCAGACTGAGTTCTCGTGGCACGTGTCACTAGTACGTTTCACTCGCACTTGGCACATCGTACCGGATATCGAGCGAGGAATAACATCGCGCCCGTAGCAACAGAAGCGAAATTTATTGTTTTTATTTTTTTTTTCACAATTGCAGACAATAAAATCCAATGATTATTCATAATATTTATTTTTTAGACTTTTTTAGCTATATAAAAAAATAATTAATAGACCCCATCGGCACTGCTAGGTTAAAGATCTCTCATTTCTTCACGTGCTTCTAACGACACAACTCTCTAATATTTTAATATATTTAATATAATATTTTTTATCAATAGGAAATAAACGGAAAATTAGATTAATGTCCTATTTATTTATTTTTAAGTCTAAAACGTAACTGTTAGTTGTTTTAAAAGTATAATAACAGCAATATTTTTTTTAAAATAATTTTCAGATGAAACAAATGGACAAATAATTTATTATTATTTAATATTTTTTTTAGCGATTGTTAACACCTCTTCGCGGCAAATATTTGCAATCTTTTTCGGACACCGTGTATATTTTCATTATTTATTATGCCTCAGTATGTACAGATAGCGAAAATAAACAAATTACACGAGGCTGAGATGTCGCCGGTGACATTCGTGGCTACCTTTGAAAATGATAAATTTTCCATCGAAAAACAAATTTAATCTCCATTAAGTCATAAAGCGAACGTTTATTTCAGACGTGCGAAAATGTTATTTTCAGCCAAACGAAAATAACGCTCACGTGTGAATTATTATTTTTCTCTATACATGTGCATAGAGAAAAATATATATATATATATATATATACGTGTATTGAAACGGTTCGGTATCGCGTGTTGTGTAACTATTCGTAAATATTAATATTATCGAGGCTGTGCAAATACATGCGAATTTATCATTCGAGCGGAAAGGGGGTTCAGTTTCGACCGGAATTCTGCGCTAAAATTATCATTGAACAATTAACGTGAAATGTGACATGTCGATTTATATAACCGCAATCTTATCAATTCGCGATAATAAAATTATAATTAATCAAAATTTATTTTGCGTGGCAACAGTGGAATTTTCCGGATGCGGGATTATCCTTGACCTAGGCGCGTCGTGGAAATTGTGTCAATTTTTTTTCCGCAAAATGGACAATTTCCTGTATCACGTACAAATTAACACATTACATATATTGACAGCGGTGTTTCTTCGATGCCATTTATTTTTTTCGCCGAGGACATAAATTATTTTCTGTGTCGCACACACGTGAATGGAGCGCGAAGGCGTATCATCATCATCATCATCATCATCAGGCCGGGCCGAATGAAAGGCAGATTTGTTGTAATGGCGTGGCAACAAGAAACAAGAGATGTAATCGTGAGTCTGCAATGAAACAACGGCCAAATTATCACGCCATCATTTCGGCCGGCGATTGGGCGTGGAGAATATCGGATGATTTTTCCGCGGTATCGATACCTTTCGACGGAAATCGTGATGATTGATGATTGCATGAATTATAGCACAATAAAAAAAATCGAATTTAGCGTCCGGAAATATTAGAAATAATTTTTCTTAGCCTTGAAAGCGTCTCAACGCTTTTTTATCACAGATTTTATCTTGGTTTTATGTTTTCATTGGAAAACAATTTGCGGTGAGTATGAATTTAAAAAGTGGATTTTGTTTTATCTCTTTGATTAATATGATATCTAATGGATTAGGAGATAAATTTTAAATTAAATTTCAATGAAAATAATAAAACACAAAAACGAACCCATCTCCTTGTTTTGTATATACTCTTAGTCTCAATTTACACGTATTTATATGTAAAACATTTTTTTATTATGGTAATTGACTCGATTTACACATTTTGGCGAAATTCGCATAAATCAAGGTTAAACGTGTAAAACAAAATATAATTTAAAAGGAAATTGTATAATCAGTGGTTGCCAATCTATTAATTTTAGTAATTATTTAAATACTTAGCTAATTATTATGACGAGGTTACTAACGAAAAATAAACAGTCATCAAAACTGTAATATATTTAATTATTTTATTAATTAATTTTAAATATAAGCGGAATTAATTAAAAATAAATATATTGGTTAATAACCTGGCCGTGCCGATGGGGGATTTGGGGGTTTATTAATAACTCGAATAACTTCTTTAATATAAAGCCTACATATCACAAACATTTTGTATTTGTCTAAAGTCCAAAAAATAAACATAATAAATAATCAAAAAATTAAAAAAAAACAACAATATGTTCACTTGTGTAGGTACGGGCCCGATGTTTTTTGTCGCTCGCATCCGGTACGATGTCCCAAGTGCTAATGAAACGTATACTAAATAAGTATGAAAAATACCGCGAGAATTCGGCGGTGGCAGTAGTCGGCGCCGTGTTCTCAGTCTGCGGCGGAACATTGTCACGTATGCTTGTCATTTACGCATCATATTGATTAGTAGAAAAATCCATAATATTGACCAAATTAATAAATATAACTTTTATGACGCAATTTTCACCATTCACTGTTTGTATTAACATACGTTGCTTACGTGTGGTCCGCGCAACATTTTTAAATATGTAGCTGGCCCGTTGTAAAAAAAGGTTGCTCAACCCTGCTGTAGATGCTCCCAGAGAATACGATAAGAACATCTGCGAGATGTGGATCTTAACAAAATAATAATAGTTTTTTCTCGTTCGCATCCGCTCCACGATGTGCGAGTGCGAATGAAACCAACAAGTGACACGTGCTGCGAGAGCTCAGTCTGCGTCGAGATATCGTCGAGAGCTTTGTCATTTACGCGTCAATTGATTAGTTAAAAAATCCAAAATATCAATCAAATTATGAAGCATATTATGAATAACTATTTTTATTCTTAGAATAATCCATTTTTTTAAAAAATGAATGCTTTGAGTATCTAAAAGACCCCTTCAGACGACGTGGTTGTTTTCAAACCGATTAAATGAAACGATTTTTCGCTTCAAGAATTTTATTATACATTTTGTAATTTTAATTAATTTATTCATGTGTCCATTTTATTGATAAGCGTTAACTCTTCCTCTTCTTTCTTTTATCTACCAGCCACACTGTATCTACGTTGGAAATCTTGCTGTATCTCAAAAAATGAAACTTTGAAAAAAATCCCAAAAATTTGAACGTGGTATCCTGTTTACTGTATTTTTTAGATATTCAGCGAGATTGCTTTCCACCGTCGATATCATCACCATCATCATTTGCCAACCACAGAGCTCTCACTTGCTGAGGGCATGGGCCTTACCAAACTCTCGAATGGCAGTCTCACACGTGACGTGAGGGCTTCCCTTTCGTGTCCATACCACGGGGACTAAGCCGTCTTGGTATGCGGTTTTTTGTAAAGAGTTTCCCTCTCTCGGCCATTGCTAGCATTAGACGTACATCTTCTACCCTGTTGGTATCGGATTTACCCTCTCGACTGTGTCTAGGCAAGTAGGAGGGGGTTATTCTCTTCTCTAAGTCGTTATCTGATTATAACGAGTCACGAGTGACAAGTAGCGAACGACCACACACACACACCTATATAGATATACACA